>CABEEJ010011654.1:0-10421 GCA_901482245.1 Timema douglasi | reverse complement strand
TTACACATTAGCGTAAGTGCGTATAACCCGAACGGGTAGTAAGACGCGGTGCTAATAATAATAATAATAATAATAATAATACACCAGATACTCTTTACGGAGGTTTCACTGCGCCCCGTGAGTCAGGTTGAGCCAATGGGAAGTGCTAGTTGCAGTTCTCATTGACAACTTCACGCAAAAATGGGTACAATTCTTCTTAAATTCTACTGTCATCCATAACCCATTAGTATAAATATGCGAATGAGTTAGATAGGTGGTTTGTGATACCCGCTTGATAGATTTTATTTATTATTTTGTATTCATATTGGTGACCTGCTGGTCTAGGGGTAAGGTGTCAGACTTTTGTGCTGGGGTCCAAGGTTTGATCCTCGGTCCCAGTACAGATTTATCTGATTGCCAGACCCTTCCTTCACCTCTCACAAGACGTGTATTAATCACAACTTGTGAATGTGGGGAATGCCAGGCCTCCACCGTGGTTCGGATTCCCCGTTAAACTGTAGGTCCTCCATTTCATCTCACTATCACCCTACCATTACACATTAACGTGAGTGCTTATAACCCGAACGGGTAGTAAGACGTGGTGCTAATAATATTTATATTCAGGACTTTGCCTACCTATGACGTAACGACAGGTCAAGATGGGATCTTTCATGATAATTAATTTACAATCTATTCATCGGGTTATAAAAATATGACGTTGAAACAAAATCATAAATTTTAGTCTAAAAATTGTCTTATAGTGTCACAATTTTTTTATTATCTTGAAGTAGTTTTTTTTGTAAACTTATTTTTTATTAATCCTCTACAACTTAGGCTATTTGGCTTATTCAAGAAAATGGCGCGTAGGAATCTTCCTACCAGTATGCAGATTAAAACATCCGTAGAAGCATAAATGAATATCTAGAATAAATATCAAGGAAAAGGTAATTTAAAAAAAAACAAGTCAATATTTTCAAGACGCAAATAGTATAGTGAGCGTGTAAAATCGTCGGAGGAACAGGGGAAGTTTTATCAACAGATAAACAAGAGGCCTCACAGGGTGAGCTGCTAATATTTTCCCCCTCTAGTTTTTTTCGTACATTGATGCTTAAGTGTGATAGCGCTTAGGTGGGTCGAGTTAAGACGCAGCCCGCTTTACAAAATAGCTTCGAAATCTCTAAGTAGGCAACGCCCTAGTACGATTAATGAACACCAATGACTTAAAACTATGTAACCACAAATAACAAAATGAAAAGGATGGATTTTTCCAAGTACCTACAAAAGTACGCGAGCTTGGAGAAAGTACGAGGGAACAAAAAAGTGGACAAACCGACCGGCTCACGGCTTACAGAGCCGTAGTTCCGACGTGCTAAAACAGCCCACCTAGACACGTCAGCGGTCTCGTGACACCAGTTCACGCGGAAAGAGATAACCTCCACGTAACTTGTAACGTATGTATCGGGAATAAAAATGATAGCGTTATTTGACGCGGTCGTACCTCAAGCGCAAGGTGATTAATGATTGGTTGGCGGTACAGAGAGGTGGGATAGGGGTGTGGGGAGGTAGAGGGCGCGCGGCTCCGTGGTGCGGTGAGGCAGACAATTTGCTGAATAAGAGGAACTTCACGTCAACCACCTTTCAAGTGTTATGTGCAAGAAGTGATCTACTACTGAATGACATGTTAGTCGAGTTAACTGAAAAAGTTTTCAAACGTCTGCTGTGGGGGGATAGCGCTGAGATACGAAATAGCTTATTATTGAAATGTTGCAATACTATGAGAATAAAAAAAAAAATTATTTGAAATAAAACCAATAGTTTCCAAAGCTATAAGTAAATACATATTATATATGTAAGAATCAAATAGCCAAAACTATTATAATTGTTTTAGTGAGGATTTACTCGCATCTAGATATCATATTCTGAAAATTGAAAGATGACACCTGGACACGGGAATCGAACCCATGACCTTTGACTTAGTACGCCAATTCTCCGACCACTGAGCTATCCAGAAATCATCCCTTTCCCAGGGTCATTCTTCACTCATTTTAAGGCAGAGTCTATGATGGACGTGTGGAAATCGTCTGCTACAAATGTGTGATTTTATTAAGATCACGAGCTATCAGATAACGCAGTCACCTTCTACTCGGTAATTGGCTTATTGCAGCCACTTGTACAATTATTATAACTGTAAGGGATAGCATATTTAAGAATCAAGCTTCTTCATTTGTTTGTTTGTATTTGTTGAAGATGGCCGCGTTATCTGATAGCTCGCGATCTTAATAAAATCGCACATTTGCAGCCGACAATTTCCTCACGTCCATCACAGAGACTGCCTTAAAATATGAGTGAAGAATGACCCTGGCAACGGGACTATTACTGTATAGCTCAGTGGCTTAGAAATTTGGCGTACTAAGCTAAAGGTCCTGGGTTCGATTCCTGTATCCAGGTGTCAGTTTTCAATTTTCAGAATATATTATATATATATTTATGGAAAGTAAAATTGATTGCTATGTTCTTTGGTGGACAGAGTCGTTCTCATTTCCTCAATATTTCTGTTCTGTAACAGAGTGTATTAATTCATTTATTCTTTTTGGCGCAGTGTTCATGCTACAACGTATATTATTTTGTTCCACAGATTCTACGAGTTTTTAAGTAAATGTCTCTATTTTATGATAAAAGATAGAAAAAGTCTGTACAGTGTATCACATCATTTATTTTTTCTAGATAACAAGATGTTAGAACAGGTAAACGATTTTGTGTAACTGGGCAGAATGTTTTATAAAAATGGAAGGATGGATGGGGAAATCGATGGACGGGTGAATGCACCTCGGAGAGTAGTTGGATGTATGTGGATTTCTGCAAAGAATGAAGTAGTGTCAAATGGGCCAAAGAGGGCAGTATATAAAAGTGTGTTAGTAACGCCAACATTGTTATATGTATGTGAAGCGTGGGTTTGTCTGGAGAAACACAAGAGAAAGGTGAATACGGTTGGAACGATACATATATGAAATGTATGTAAAAAAAACTCTTATGAACAGAGTTAGTAATGAATGGTTGCTGAAGGAGTACGGTTCGAAAAGGGGTCCAATAGGTCAATGTGATAAAAGCGTCTCTCGTTGGTGTGGGCATGTTAAGAGGATGAGTGTGTGTCAAGTAAAGAAGCAAATATTTGAAAGTAGAGTGTGTGGATCAAAAGGAAGGGGTAGGCCATGGAAGACGTGGTTAAATGTTGTAGAATATAGACGAATGTGTGTAAAAGAGAATTAAGAGTTTTAAGAATAAAAGAGCATGCACGTATGACTCAATGTATATATGTTGTTGAAGTGAAGGAAGTTTGCAAAGATAAGGAAGTGTGGGGAAACTTTGGGAGAATGGATTAAGTACCGAGTTTTTTTTAGCTACATGCACAGTTTCTTGCCTACCCCGTAAGGGAAAGGCGTGATTATCTGTGTATGTATGAATGTACAATATGTTGTGATATAATTTTAAATAAATACATTTTAACAAAACCTTCACAAGTGGGCATATAGACCAAGTTGTTGGTCTCGTCATATTTTGTTTGATGGTATCTAGAGGGTCGAGGATCAAAACCCAGCCCGGTCTACTGATATAGTTTTTCACTTCATACATGTGAATGCGGGTAGATTTCTTCTAAATACTACCTTCCTCATCTTTATCCTATTATAGTAATTAAAAGGCATACAGCCAGAACAGGCTAGTGAGATATTGTGGGGGGAAAACCACCTTCAAGGGGAAGTAAAATGTGGTGCTATTTCTTTGAAGATATTTTATAATAATTCTATTTTTACATAAGCGTAATTTTTTTATTAGTGTTCAATTTATTTTGTTTGAATAATTTATTTGAAGATGTTTATTGCAAATGTTGTTACCTTCATTCAGTGCAGGGGCACACAAGAGGCGGGATTTGGGGTGTAGGTAGGTGATCCCGCCTGTTTACTTTCAAGCTCACAAAGGATTTTGGTAAAAGTTTAAAACATACTAATTTAAATTATGAAGATGTACAGAAAACACAAACGGGATCTTAAAACCATGCTTACAATTTTGTATTTAAGAAACTTTTTTTGGGTCACCTTAAAACACATTAAAGGTGCCCCTAAATTTATTATTATTATTATTAGCACCACGTCTTACTACCCGTTCGGGTTTTACGCACTTACGTTAATGTGTAATGGTAGGGTGATTGTGAGATGAAACGGAGGACCTACAGTTTAACGTGGAATCCGAACCACGGTGGAGACCTGGTATTCCCCACATTCACAAGGTGTCTTGTCGGAGGTGAAGGAATGGTTTGGCAATCAGATAAATTTGTGCCGGGACCGAGGATTGAAACCCGGACCCCCAGCAGAGAAGTCTAACACCTTACCTCTAGACCAACAGGTCACTTACCCTAAAGTTCCCAATAGGAAAAAGTACAAATAAAAAAAAACTTCAATATATTACCCGCCTTGGTGGCGTAGTTGGCTAACGCGCTAGTCGTGTTGAGCTCGACTGCTGAGGACGAGGAGATCGAGGTTTGGTTTTTTTTCCTAAATGATTTTCCACTCTCCCTCCACGCAAATGCGGGTTCACTTCCTCTAATTCAACCTTCCCAATTCCTAATCCANTAAATGATTTTCCACTCTCCCTCCACGCAAATGCGGGTTCACTTCCTCTAATTCAACCTTCCCAATTCCTAATCCATTAGAGTAATTAGTACTTAAAGCGTATAACCCGAACGGGTAGTAAGACGCTAAATATTATTATTATTCAATATATTATACGTCCCCTTACCTTCCACCCCTTTCTCCACAAAATAAATTATTCCGAGTGCGCCACTGCTTTCAGTCAACGGCTACTACGATACTCTTTCTTTTGATATTTACTCTTCACATAATTTTTTTTTTCCCCTCCCTTCCTCTTCTTACTCTTATCTGAAGTTTTCGCGCACGTCATATCCACCCACCCGCCTCCCTCCGTCTTAATTACCATAGCTGTTTACGGGCTTGTGTATCTTATCTCTTGGCGCTGCGCCGCTACTAGCTACTTGCCCTTCTCTATTAATCGCGTGGCTTTTTAACTCACTTAGCGATGCAAATTCCTCTCTCTCGTCTTCTCCCGGCAAGTGGCTCTGTAATGACGGTATTGAGTGCCGCAGGACTGGTTTTACTCGCAGTCCTATTAAAGTACACTACCCCCAACCCACTCACCCGCAAATCGATAAAAGGGTGCCGATCCATATTACAATGTGAAAATGACACTTTTCTTGGAAGAGTCATTGTGATTTTATAACCGCGAGAAATCGCGGAGTAAAATTATTATGGGCGAGGCTTCAGCAGATTAGTTTTATTTTCACGTTTTATTTGATTGAAGATTTACAACTCTTTTGGAAACGATAGTTTATTAGAAAACTTGGAAATTTTTATTAATTTTTGTTTTTGCAGCTGTAGGCCTACTGTACATTTAAAACGAAGGTTTTATATACATATACAACGTAGTTTAAATGAAAAGGTGTAACCGCAGTGTTGAGAGAAAAAAAGTGGGGGTAAAACAGAGTTAGTATTATAAGTTATTATATAAATTTAAAAATGACCCCTGGACTTGGGAATTGAATCCAAGATTGTTGAATTATTATGCCAACGCTCTAACCACTGATCTATCGAGGAATAATAGCGTGTTTAGGGTCATTCTTCACTAATATTTTAAGGCAGAATCGGTGATGGATGTGCGAAAATCGTCAGCTACATATGAGTGATTAGTTAAAATCATGAGCTATCATATAATGCAGCCAGCGTCCACATGGGAGTGATTTATGGTGACAATAATAATAATGACAACTGTACAAATGCTCATATGGTGGATTAAATAGCCAAGCTATTATATTTGTTAGTTTTACGGTTATGGCTGCATCTAAATATCATATTTTCCAAACAGAAATTTAGAGAATTAGCTTGACTATTTAATGAAAGTTAGTATAACTTTTGGAAAACCATTATAACTACAACCGGGATTATAAAATAGTCCTCCTCGTCAATAGTGACCTATATACAATTGTAGCCCGTCCATTTGTCAGGGTTTTTTAATAGTTTAACTTCTTTAGAAACAGAAACTAGTTCAATATTAAGAATGGGTGCCTAATATTTATTTAGGTATGAAATAAGATTTATAAACAAAACACTTTAAACAAGGGTAGTTAAAAGTGTTTAACCAATAATTCACATTAAAATACTAAAATTGATAGAGAAATACACGGGTCGTAATGTAATTAACACGTTTAAGAGAAAGTTTGCCCAAATTTGAATGACAGGCCTAGTTATTTTTTTATTGCATGTATTTAGAATTATAAAAAAAATTAAGTTGGTATTTTCGGGCAAATATGAAAAAACGATAAGCAAAGTAAATTAATTGACTTTTACAGACGTGAAAATCTCATACAAATAAGACTAATAGTTTTCTTGATAATTGATTAGAAAAAAATCTTTAACGTACACGTTCTGAGCCGATTGATTATATCAGCACATAACTTAAAAACTAACTAAAATCTAGAAAAGACCCAATACTCAGCCACAAGCCGTTAATTTATCACTGTGAAAGGGGAAACCCGCATTTAACCAATGATACATATGTTGGCCATGCTGAGAATCGAGCCCGGGACCCCAATCTCAATGGGAAGGCACGCTATTGAGTGAACTAAGGCGTTTGATGCCTGTTATAAAGAAGAAAAGGGAAGGATGGGCGTATGTAACATGAAACTAGTGTAATATATTCGTACATAAAACCATGATGTTTGCAGCTGTTACGTTTGATAGATAGTTTTAATACTGATGAAATAATAATACTGTAAAGATGTATCAAGATCAGTGCCGTATCGTGTTGTGGAGTGTTGCCAGGGTAAGAAGAGTTAGTTTTTATAGCATACCTGTGATTATATTACCCTTTATTCTATTTTAAAATGGTTAGTGATGTATGACCTTGTTCACGAGAAACAATGATTAATTGTTACTATTTTGCCATTGTTTTATACATTATTTAACAATTATGTGCTATAAATATTTTAATTACAGATAAAAATACTTTATCTTGAAACAAGATATAATTGAAACTAAACCACTCATGAATGTTGAACGTCGTAATAATCACTGTATGAACGATGAAATATTCGGAAGCTGAACTTGTTTGCTGCTAATATATTTCTAATACAGTGTATCATGTTTTACAACTTTTTTTTTAACTTTCGTCTCTCTGTGACTCTGATACTACTATAAGTTACGCTCAAAGAAAGAAAAAAATCAATAATAATAATAATAATAATAAAGTGTTATTCACTTGAATATTTACGGAAGCGAGTCCTATTAAATATCACATAATAAAATAGCACTGCTCTCAGTTGCGCGGATCTGTTTTAATTTAATGACCTACTAAAATAAAGTCCCAATATATGCAGCAATGGTTGACAAAGGTTGTGCCACGCTACACCAGTTCTAAATTTTATTTTATTGTTGACAAGACCCTCCCCCTTCCTCCGCATTATTATTTTCAACACACATATTGAAGAATCATCATAGACTCTATCATAAAATATGAGTGACTATCGACATTTTTATGAGGAATAAATTAAATTTTCAAAATAAAATATAGCCTATGTTACTCGCTGATAATGTAGCTTTATATTTGTGAAAGAATTTTGAAAATCGGTCCAGTAAATTTGGAGTTTATCCATTACAAACAAAAAAACCAAAAAATCAAACCTTTCCTCTTTATAATATTATTAGTATAGAAGTATAGAGAACACAGTTAAAATTAGTTCCATCCAATATTATTTTTAAAAGAGAAATAAAATAAAAATATTCTAAAGCCTTAATATATTTATGTTTCTTGGAATTAAAAGTTAAGAAATTAATGAGATTCTTGTCATTTCTGATATAGAGACTATAACTTTTTATGCGATGCGTCTTATTACCATCCAGGTTATAAGCATTTATCTAAACTAGTGGGATAGGGGTGAGATGGATGTAATTTGGATAAAACGTTCTTGAATTGCTTAGAGAAAGATTGGGAAACTATTTATAATAACCCTAAAAGGGCCCTGACTATGGAGTGGAGTAGTCATACTCTTGAATTACAACTCATTGATAAACACCGCGAACATTAGTGACTGTGAAATCCGACACGTAGTGACTTTAAGACAAAAATAAAAAACCTGGAGTCCTGGAATGAAATAAGCGAACCATTCAAGTGTGATCCAAATGAAATGAGTTTATTCCAACTTGAGCATCAAAAAGAAGATAGACTCTTATTTGATGCACTAACGATTACATTTTCATCAGAGGTGACCTGGCGGTATAGGAGCAAGGTGTCGGACTTCTGTGCTGGTGTCCGTGGTTCAATCCTCGGTCCCGGTACAGATTTATCTGATTACTAAACCCTTCCTTCACCTCTGACAAGACGTGTATTAACCACAACTTGTGAATGTGGGGAATGCCAGACCTCCACCTTGGTTCGGATTCCACGTTAAACTATAGGTCCTCCATTTCATCTCACAATCACCCTACCACTACACATTAGAGTAAGTGCGTACAAACAGAACGGGTAGTAAGACGTGGTGCTAATAATAATAAATCCTTATAAGACACAAAGACAAATAATCTATTTCACCCAATATAGTAAGTTTTTAAAACAACACGAGACCTTACCAACTATACCACCAGCGAAAATGATCGAACATCCGTGTAAACATTCATTTTGCTAATTATAGACGGCAAAGCAAATTTTGAACCAAACGCCGAACAAATTTGACGAAATATGTTCACTACCCTTCGTTCGCCCTCGTTCGTAAACTGTGTACGAACCTTAAACGAATCCTTTTTTGGTCTTTATCCAAACTCTTAAACGCTATTTCAATTCCTTCCTCTGACCCCCTTTAACCGCCACGATAGCGACCCGTGTAATGAAGGGGCAAAATGTCTGCGTGGGGAGGGAGGGCCGTGACCTATCGCTACATCTAGACCCCGGGTCCTCGCCCTGACACCCCCCTAGGCCCTAGGGGAATATAAACCTCTCACCTGGAACGCTAGGCTGTTATCGCGTGGCCTTGCATACTTCGGCCGGCCAGACTGGTCTATCCGGCCCCGCGTTATCTCTTGACGGAGCCACTGATAAGATATTGAGAGGAAGGAGGAATAAAAGAATTATTATTAGCACCGCGTCTTACTACCCGTTCGGTTTGTACGCTCTTACTCTAATGTGTAATGGTAGGGTGATTGTGAGATGAAATATAGGACCCACAGTTTAACGTGGAATCCGAACCATGACAGAGGCCTGGCATTCCCCACATTCCCAAGTTGTGATTAATACACGTCTTGTCAGAGGTGAAGGAAGGGTTTGGTAATCAGATAAATCTGTGCCGGGACCGAGGATTGAACCCCGGACCTCAGAGCAGAAGTCTGACACCTTACCTCTAGACCACCAGGTCACCGAATAGAAGAAGATCCCGGATAGTTCAATTGATATAGTGGCTGATGCGTAAAGCCGGATGACCGGATAATTTAGTTTCTAGCACTATCTTACTATCCGTTTGGATTTTACGCATGTTTACTAATTAAACTAATGTGCCAGAGATAAGGAAGGTATAAAGAAACTGGAACTGCATTTTCGTGGAGAGAGAGTGGAAAATCATCATCATCATCATCATCATCAACTGTTTCCAGCCTATCACCGGGTCAATTTAGTAAAATGCCTACATATTCCTCTATCCTTCCTTCTTCGTTTAATTGCTTTCATTCTTCTCCTCTCACTTGCACACGTTCTGTTATCTGCTCCTTTAATCTTGACCTTCCTCGCGATCTTTTTCCTACATACTTCATTTCCACAATTTTCTTTGGTATCTTCTCTTTCTCCATCCTTGTTACATGTCAATACCATCTCAGGCTTTCTTCCTCCACTATCTCATCTACTCCCTGTAGTGGAAAACCATTTAATAAAAACATACAATCTGAACACCCGATCTAGATTAGAGTCTCGATTTACTCGTCATCGGCAGTCAGTCGATTGAGAAAGTGATGCCTTAGACCATTCGGCCACCGAAACGGACCAATAAATAGTAATTATGCTAATATTGCAGGGATGAGTAAGGTAGAACTTCAAGAGGAAATTGACTAGAATTTGCGTCAAGGAAGAGTGGGAAACTATTTAGAAAAAAAAAACCAAACTAACACGCCTTCCTGGATTTTAATCACAGCCTCCCCATTACCAGTGAGCCAAACCACGGTATATTACCGGATTAAAAATAGACAAACTATTATAATTGTTAAGTACGGCTATAGCCGTGACTAAATACAACATTCTAGGTGTGTGTGTGTGTTGTGTGTTGTGTTGTGTGTTGTGTTTGTGTGTTGTGTTGTGTTGTGTTGTGTTTGTGTGTTTGTTGTGTTGGGTGTGTGTTGTGT
>CABEEJ010011653.1:0-10422 GCA_901482245.1 Timema douglasi | reverse complement strand
CCTGGGAATGGCCGTGGACGTCTTGGTAGAATTGGGTAAGTTTGCAGTATATTGTAATATTAGCTAGCGGCTAATGTTACAACTATAGAGTGGGCCTACTTACAAAAATACGATACAAATACCCATTTACCTATCACCACCTCAGGATCCATAACAGCACGTATAGAGTATTAATCACATGAGAGGAGGGATCATTTGCTATAGCGGTAGCTTTTTGTTATGGCTTTAGACCTACCTACAGTAGCCCCATGGCTTCTTTGGTGCTGACCGACAGCTTTAAAAAGATACCAGACCAAATTATGTATTCCTACGCTGAACCATATGATCTGAAAAAACATGTGTTTAACAACTGTCACTTCTGACAGTCAAAATGTAGGTCTATACCTAAATGTTGACTGTCAGAAGTCAGCTGTGAGCTGTCAGTCAGTACCTAAGAAGCCATGGGGCTAGTGTAGTTCTTGAAACATAGAACCTTTACAGCCAAATTGCTCAAATATGATAAAAAAAACCTTTAAATGTTAAAGAAATAGTGAATGTCGGTGCAGCTGCAAAAAAATCCACACGTATATATATCTAGTGTTATTAGAATTAACTATTTTAATTCACAGTTAGGGGCCATACATGTATTACGTAACGAAATTTGAGGCTTTCTTTGACCCCTCTCCCCATATCACGCTCCGTACAGCTTTGGTAACCCCCAACCCCCTTTTAAATCATGTAGTTTCAACTATAAAAAACAGTTTTTCCTCGTGTCATTTTAGAATGGGCTGGATTTTTTCTAGTAGACAAGTCATTTTCACGTCGGATCTTATACGTTTAAAGTAAATATGATTTTGAATAAAGGATACAATTTCTAGTCAAACAGTTGTATTTGTATTGACAGAAAAGCACTATTTTAAAAGTGTTAAAAAGTTTGAGTTTATACATGACCAGATCATCTTTTAAACCTCTTCCAAAAAAGTGACAGTGTCATAATGATTGATCGCATCTTTGTAATTTGATATAAAAAAAAGTTTAGTAGGCCTACTCCTGCAAATAAATGAACTACTAATTAAAAACTGAATGATACACTTTTTAGCAGCCTACCTATTTCATTGAATTTAATTTGATGAATTAAAAGTATATATTTCTATTATTTGTTTTATAAACTAAAACTTCGTCACGTTACGCTAGATTAACTCCCCCTTCCCCCTACACACTTGTCAAGTGCATTAGGAAATACATGTGTGGCCCCTTACGCCAGATAGCACACATTTATTGGTTTTTGGAATGTCGTAAAGGTGCTTTAAATGGAACAATTATTTTATATTATTATTAGCACCGCGTCTTACTACCCGTTCGGGTTATACGTACTTACGCTAATGTGTAATGGTAGGGTGATTGTGAGATGAAATGGAGGACCTACAGTTTAACATGGAATCCGAACCACGGTGGAGGCCTGGCATTCCACACATTCACNCACATTCACAAGATGTCTTGTCAGAGGTGAAGGAAGGGTTTGGTAATCAGATAAATCTGTGCCGGGACCGAGGATTGAACCCTGGGACCCCAGCACAGAAGTCTGACACCTTACCCCCTAGACCACCAGATCACCTATTTTATATTAATTGTATATAACCTAGCATGAGTTGGTTTCTAAGTGTTAAGACTTGACTTTGCTAAAAATTTACAAATAATTGCAACTGTAAAAGACCTTAAACAGTAAAAATGTTTGCAATGCAATGTTTAGTGAAATAAATAGTTTAAAAGTACTTACACGAAATTAATATATTCTAGGAAGTTAACAAACTTAAAACTGTTATGTTGTCTATCCCCCTCCACTGCTAGTAACATAATATTCATTGTTGAAGAATGGTTGAAGTTTAAAAATTCTTGTTCAGAGTCAGAGAGACCCACAGTGGGCGGCAGAGGCTTGAACTTAGCTTTGTTTGAAAAGGTGTGTTTGTGCATATAGACTTAATTTGAATTTTACTTGAGTTTATTCTTGATGGTTGAATCATGAATA
This sequence comes from Timema douglasi, assembly GCA_901482245.1. Taxonomy (NCBI): domain Eukaryota; kingdom Metazoa; phylum Arthropoda; class Insecta; order Phasmatodea; family Timematidae; genus Timema; species Timema douglasi. The sequence goes on along the minus strand of CABEEJ010011653.1, from coordinate 8,417 downwards.
TAAACACTTACTGAATAACTTACAAAGAGCTAATTTTATTTATTCGATCATTGTTTATGATTGAATAGGCCGTGGATTAAAGTTAATATTTTAAAATAAGAATTGGGGCCATCTGGTCTGAAACGACAGACATCTTTAATGATATATTCTGTCAGAAGGAACAAAAGCGATAATGTAGATACACGTGATCAGCCCGCTAATTTAGATTAAACAAATGAAACATTGTTGCCAATGCAACTCCCCCCTTAATATCTATAAGGTGAGAGAGGCAGTAAATCAGGTAAAAGAGTTACCTGGTTGAACATAATAAATTTTATTGAATCAAAAACAATAATTGAGTGATACAAACATTCAATCTTGCGTGAAGCGCACTTCTCCGTCCAACAACGGAGTCAACTAGATCAAAGGTAAACAAACTCGTAACCTCCTCAAGACGGTTACTAAATAACATTAAATGAAACCTATCAATAAAGTACAGTCCGGGATCTCAGTGTTATGGTCCTTGGTTTCTGGTTCCCTTGTTACTTCACTAACTTGAATAGTTCCTAACCCAAGAGGAATGGTATAACTGTTACTCTTGCGCAACAGTTACCCAACCTAGTATAAACATTTAAGTTTCCTACAGACGCTCGTAGTAAACGTGACGTCATAGTAAACCTTGGAAGACCCCAATATAATGGTAACCTACGTAACATATTAACTCTCGGTATTTGACTTGACAAACAAAGTCGAGTTCAAATACCGCGATACTCTTGAAATGAACACAAGCTGGGTTTTGAACCCGGGGCCACACACAATCCCTGGTCAAAAACTAATATTGACAAAAATATAAATTAAAGATAAATTGGGCTCAGATCCCAAATATAAGTGGCGACGAAAGCGACGGTCTAGCTTCATGCCGCGATAAGCGCATAGCATTTCCAAACTTCAATTTAAAATAAATTAGTAACAAAGTCCAAATGGTAATTTTGAAAGAGTTCCCCCCATGACGCCGAAATAGTCATTTTGATAAGATGATAATATTCCCCAAGACCTAAGTCGCCGTCCTCACCTCTTGTCCTCAAGCCGGTGGGGTAGTAAGTGAAGTGAGATCCCAGTATGGCTAGTATATATCCAAAATATAATTCTCAGAGAGGGGGGGAGATCGAAGGAAAGGAAGGTTGAAGAACATCACAAACTAAGGGGAGGGGAAGTTCGAGACTGACATCGAAGCGCCTCGAAGCTCCGCGTAGCCGGAAGCGGAACTCTTCTTTCCATTTTCTTCTGCTGGCTGGACACGTGTTTGAGCTTCGCTGTGGGCAGGCTAGGCGCGGCATTCAGTCAGTTCGTTGTATCTTGCGAGAGCGGAGGCCGGTGGTCGAGCCAGTGCCGCGTGTTGACCTTCTGAGAGTGGGCTGTCCGAGTTGGTGAGTGTTATTACATGTAAGTCGTTACACCAAATGAATCAATTCCAACTCTATCCACAAAAACCACCAAATCGGAAGAAACTTTCAAGAATCCTGATAGTCAGTAGTGAATGTGATATAGGACGGTTTGTGTGTCTGGCTAATTGGACAGATTTAATGAAGGAATAGCTCCTGACGTCACCATGGGTTCCTCCAGCATGTTATAAGTTTCCCATACATTCTAAGCGAGTTCTTAGTTTACAGATTACATGGGTTAAACGATTTCCTCGGTTAGTTTATTCGAAACATCTGGAAGGCGCGTTGTGTAAAACGTGGGTTTTGTTTGCTGCCGAACAAGGTGGAACAGTTGGGAGCATTAGTAAACCGATCTTCTACCAACTGGAAGAAAGCTCTCGATAGCTTTGAAGCACATGCTAACACAACCTACCACAAGAAGTGCAGTGAGGATGCAGATCTATTTTTGAAGATAGGAAATGGATAATTGATCAGCTCAAGAGTGAACGTGGACATCAAACTATAGAACACAGAGCTAAAGTGCGTACTGTGATTGAAACAGCGATTTTTTTGGTGTGTGTGGAAGGCCAGAAATGGCTTTGCATGGTACTAATCGCACAGAAAGTTTAATAAGACAGGATTTAGGTGTAAATGATGGGAATTTTCGCGCCTTATTGAGATTACATGTGCATGCTGGTGACTCAGTTTTTCGAAATCATTTATAAACTGGAGCAATGAAAAATATATTATTACAACAATTCAAAATCAAATTATTGACATTTATAGTTGCTTGCAGTATAGTTGTATGCGGAAAATAAACAATTCGAAATGTTTTAAAGTGCAAGCTGATGAAACCTCAGATGTAGCTTGAACCGAACAATTATTGTTGTGTGTACTACTATGTAGACTAGAGGGAAACAAAGGGCGTGAAGATTTTCTGGAATTTGCACCAGCTCATGATTCAACAGGACAAGGACTTGCATCTTTGATTAAGATAAGCCTCCAGAGCCATGGTAAGTACTTGGTTGGCCGAGGATATGACGGAGCAGCAGGAACGAGTGGTCACTTACATGGCGCGCAAGCACACATCTGTCCAGATTATCCGAGGGCATCACACATTCACTAAACCTTGCACTTGCCGATTCATGTATCCTTCCAGCTATAGTAAATTGTAATGGAGGAACCTTCTTTCGTTTATCTGCACAGCGCCATGATGTTTTAAAACCAGCCATAAGTGAAATCTTGCCTGATTCTAGATACAAAAGTGTGAAACACGATGGGCACGGCCGCAGTCAGGGGGGGTTGGGGGTTCAACCCTTTCCCCCCGAAATCTTATGAACAAAATATATGTGGCTTTATTTATGGTTCAAACAATATCAAAATTAGTGTACAGATACACATTAGGGGGCTGTGTTGCCATAAAAAACACTTTAAAGAGCTTCTAAGGGTGTTTAATACTTAGAATTTGTCCTAGCCATCGGAAGTTAGAGGGTTAAGTTGCCATAAATAAAACACTTCAGACAGCTTCTAGAGTTGTTTGAATATATAGATTTTTCCTAGCTTTCGGCACTTACGGGGCTATGTTACCATGAAAACACTTCAGATAACTTCTAGAACTGTTTATCCCTTAGAATTTCTTCTAGAGCCTCCGGCAATCAGGGTATGTGACCACCAACCCCCTTTCCACCCCCCCTCTCCCCGAAATTATTGGCTGGCAACGGTCTTGGCTGATGGGTTTATAAAACACGAGATGGTTTGGCGATTTAAGGAACTTGATTCTGCTGTGGTTCATCCGTTGGAGGATTTGGAAGAGCTCCCAAATAAGGAAAGAGCTAATTAGTGCTGTGACCCCAAAGTCGTTTTGTTGTTTCTTTGACAGTTTTATAAAATGTATTTGCTCATGTAGCCCCTTTTTTTTCTCCTTAAGGAAAAAGGTAGGCATACATCGATACAAAATATACAGGAACGAGAACAGAGTGAGTAGTCAGGACAAAGATGTCAGAGTACGTTATTGAATAATATACTCATTCACGAGTATATCTGTAAAACCTTGTAGATACCAACTGAGTGAGGGAAATTAACTCGAATAAAATCAAGTGTAAGGCACAAACTAAGTTGTCACAAGTACAAAGAACGATTATTGGTTGGTAATGAACAACAATATAAAATAGGTATACACTGGCAAGCATAAGACATATAAAGGATTTTCAATAGTTACTTATAATGGATCAACTCATAGGGCAGTACACTATTCACACCTAGATCATTACATCCCTGCTAGTTTATACAAAGACCAAACTAGAAATATCAGCCTTTACGTGACTCAACATACGAATACAGTATATCCTCTGAGCCATAGCTTAATTTCCTGTCTGCTATCTATTTATGTTCGACATAGTTCAACGTCTAGAATATTTATATTGTTTATAGTTATTTACCATTAGTACAAACTCAATTTTCTTTACTTTAAGTATCAGTAATACAGGCTTAAGTTACACCCTACATTCAAACTTAATATAGGCTATAGATATATATGGATCAAATTAAAGGACATAGGCAATAATAGACACATTAGATAACCTTTTAAAATGTATTTTTAACATATTACAATGACATACTGACATACTAGAATCTCCACCATCATCAAATCTGAACTAAATTATAATCGCTAAAAATGAATATATCTATCTATTTCTCTCTCTCTCTCTCTCTCTCTCTATATATATATATATATATATATATCAGTTTCATTTCCAATAAACCTATAACAAATAAAAAAAGTCATACTGCCCTGCTCAAATTCTCACTATATAATCTGAATATAATTTCAATCAGTCGAAAGGTCTTGAGAATAATATTTAAGTAGTAGTAGTTCAATGCCAAAGTTTAATTTTATATTTAAATTAATTAATAAGAAATAAAACTAGAATATAAGCGAATAATAATTTTGAATTGTAAAAGCCATTCGGGTTTGACGCCTGAGGAATCCATATTCATAACCACTAAATTAAACGATTCAGACTTTATTATTATTTTATTATATCACGCGCACAAAAGAGGACCCTTTGCAGTCGTTTCCTTTTAGATAAACAAAACAAAAAACTACAGGCTCATGCCAACAGAAAGCGACAGCAGTGAAACAAAATGTGCATAGCAAACAACACACAATACACAACATACCACCCGCCTAAAATAACGCATATTTTTAACAAAAAAGTTAGAAGGTCTTAAATAGAACCTTATAAAATATAATAAGCACTGGAAGCGCTACTGTACATTAGTCAATTGAGTCAATTGGTAGCAGACTCAGCTTTTGTATCGCCCGTTTGACAACACTGGATGACGTACGGACAGCAGCTGCTCGAACAAGATTGTCAAGACCACGATGGATGTCCTCCACCACTGCCAATCTCCACTGTAGAGGAGGAACATCATCGTCCTTCAGGAGCACAACCATCCTGGTCGAAGATCAGGGAATACAGTAGTCCACTTGGAACGCCGCTGGAGCTTGCTTAAGTAGTCGGATGACCACAACTTCCACGACTGCTGGGTGCATTGTTGAACCAGTTGCCACCTAGACAGTCTGTCCATGGGAATGTGTGTGTAGTTTTACTCTGATATTGCGGTGATAGGCCCATCCATAAGAAATGACTAGGGGGTCCAACTTTGAGGATCACTGGGATTGGCTGATAATTGACAAAGAGGACGAGAATTTAGGCAAGCTTCTATTTGTGCCAAGACTGTACACAACTCTTCAAAGGTTAGAATTATATTCCCTACAACACGTATAATGAGGAATTTCATCGATTTGACACCCGCTTCCCAAAGCCCACCAAAGTGGGGGGATCTTGGTGGGATAAAATGCCATTGTATACCCTTAACATTTGCAAAACCAGCCACTTTTTCCTTAAACTTATCATCCTTAAATAATCTATAGACAGCTCGAAGAGAATTATTTGCCCCTACAAAATTAGTATCATTATCACTGTAGATATTGTTACTCCTTCCGTGTCTGGCAGAAAATCTCTGAAATGCTGCTATGAAGGCTTCTGTTGTCAGATCGCTTACCAGTTCAATATGGATAGCCTTTGCTGCAAAACATGAATATTGCTGTGTATAATTTTACCTTGATCTTGCTACGCCACCTACCTTGACGAATTAAGAATGGACTAGCGTAATCCCCACCACAGTTCAGAAATGGCCTTTCTGAACGTACGCGAGATTCTGGTAACTGTCCCATCAGTTGTTGTGCTGCCCTTGCCTTTAACCTGAAGTATTTAATACACTTGTGAACTATTTGGCGTACACCACTCTTGCCATTCACTACCCAATATCGTTTTCTGAGAGCTGCAAGTAACAACTGGGGACCAGCATGAAGTAGTCTTAGATGCTCATTTTGGATGATTAATCTTGTGAGGTTGTAGCTTGCTCTCAAGATGATAGGGTGTTTCTGGTCGTACTCAGCCATAGCATGCTGCAATAGATATCCCACTCGTAGATGACTGTCTTCGTCAAGGAAAGGATGAAGATTGCGAGGACTGCTCTTCTCTCCAATTTCTCTAAGATCTTGTAGACCTTTAACCTCTTGTGAATATGATGATAGCTGTAACTGTCTGATGAAATGATACAAGTTGCTCGAAGCTCCTTCACCGTTATCGGACCTTGGTGTCTAATTTGCTGTTTTCTTGCATTGGTTGTGAAGCGGAAACAATAACTTATTCCTGGCTGCAATCTGGTTAGTGATGAGACTCGTGACAATTTCCTCAGGATTTTGTATCACTGCTGTATGCACTGTTTGGCTCTTACGTTCAGTTGTCTCCTCCTTGAGTGTAATATACTTACATTGAGGCCATTGATCACCTTCCTTTGCCAGCCAATCTGGCACATACCACCATTTGTTGTGCTTGCAAAGGTCTTCTAAAGCTGATACTCTGGTATATTTTATATTAAAAGTAATAAAATTATGTCAATTATTATTAAATGCACGACTCTATCTACTTCAATACATTTCTGTACGAAATTTTAATACATTTTTCTCTCCGCGTAGGTCAAATTCATCCGCCCTCCTCCCCCACTGTTTAGTCTTGAAATGACTGTCATCGTCTGACAATATTTCCAGAATAAGGCCCCTCTATCCCAAAATAAAATTCTGGATATGGGCCTGCATCCAAATCAAAATTATGTATTTTTTTGGGTCACACCTGTTTACCATGAAAAATAATATAAAATTGGATGCACTATAACTTTGTTGATATATTTGATGCTTTGTATTAATCTAAGACATGAACTAGCAAAAATATTTTGCCGTTGGAATAACACGTACATTTGTAAAAATCATTACTGAGAACTAGGTGCGATTCGCAGTGCTTTTGACTGGAACTATTTGGTAATGTCATTGAGTCATTCAGTTATTATTATTATTGGGAGCGGACGTGTACATCGGGGGTAGGGATAGAGGATGGCCAGTGGGCAGTTTGTGACAACATCATAATATAAGGCACACGGTAAGTTTGAAATAATCTACAATTATTTATCAATTATTAGCAGGATGTTTTAATGTTCGTGGACTTGTGGCTTGGGAACGATGCTACAGTCATACACTTGTACTATGCAAAGCACTTCAAAAAGTTTAATGTGATCTTGAAGGTGCATGTGGGAAATGTGGCTTTGGTTCTTAACACTATCTGGAAGGATGTGGATAAAGAGTTTAGTCAACTCTTTACTTCAGCGAGCCTCTTGATGGAAACCATATGTTCAGAAATGAAGACATCATAAATAATATTGCAACAGTTACACAGAGAAAACACTCCAGCAGACACACCATTGGAATTATTCAAAAATAACTTATTTCTTTCATTTATTGATCATATATCGACACAGCAAAAAGAGAGATTTCACAATCACAAGTCTGTAAATGCAGCTCTGCAAAAATCCATTCCAAGCCAATATGTCTACTCACACCAGTAAGAACTAAACAAATGTGTTGAGTTTTTCAGTTCTCTGTTGCCTGAACCAGCACAGAATTCAGAATCTGGAAATTAAAATGGGCCAAGAATGTGTCGTCTTCAAGACCATCGTGTGCGCTTTATAGTCTAAAAGAGTGTAATGAGGAGTTATTTACAAACATCAAAAAACTATTACAAATATTTCCAACTCTTCCGGATTCAATTGCAACGCCAGAGCAAACCTTTTCAACTCTCCGATGACTAAAGACTTATCTGCATAATTCGAATGGAGAAAGCAGATTAACTGGACTATATTTACTTGCAATGTACCGCAGTATTCCTGTCTACCCTGATGCAATATTGTCACGGTTTGCAAAGATTACCGGGCGTGACAATTTATGTTATAACGGTTAGATATAAAGTATTATCATACAATAAATGAAACAATAATACACCATAAATTTGTCAGTATTTTAATTAATGCGCAAACTATAAGCATGGAGAGCTACCGTTTACGTCTCACTGGTATCAGCATTATTAGTAGTTCAGTTGTTAGTGTATCTACTTTCTGTGTTTAGTGTACTGGGTTCGATTCCTAGCAGGGGTATAGTAAATCACATTTGATGACTTTACGATCTTGGGTCTAGGTGTTGTATATGTTATAGAATTAAGTTAGTATGTAAGGTGTGTAATTGATATACAGTATAACCACTTTTCAATGTGTTAAAAAAGTTAAAGTTAAATCCTTCACTTAAATAGAAGCGTTACAATTAGTATTGCTCACTTTCAGGCTCCTACCATGCAGAAACCCCCGTACCCCTACCCACAGAAATTAATTTTTGGGTACCGCAGTGTACAAGACATACTAAAATTTATCAACAAATGATTGAGAGAAAAGAGTTAATGCTACTCTCCCTCTTCTAAGCTCCATGACATTATACCTACAATGCAATAGTATAGAGTAAATCTCAATTATTCTCTTATTTGTTCCATGACCTCACACCTCCAGCACAGAGTCTGTTGAGCCTCACTTGCTAGATTATACTGTCAGTGTAACCTCCTGTGTTCCAAG
>CABEEJ010011652.1:0-10430 GCA_901482245.1 Timema douglasi | reverse complement strand
TATTAAGCGAAAAATTCCGAACTTCCGGTGTCAAAAATTGTGATTTGAGATTTACTTTATAGCTGTGTGAACGCACCCTTCAGCCAATTAAACAATAGAATAACAAAAATGTTGTCTTCAACATCTTCGGTTTATCTCGGTTTTATTTTTGTTGGTTAAGGTTAGCTCTGGGTTAGCTCGATAAAGTTTAAATAAAATTGGATTGGAAGAGAATAAGCAAAGAGCAAAAGCAGATTACACTTTATGTATGTTTCTTTGTTTCGCTAAATGATTTAATAAAACGCTATTACTAGTATAACTTATTACATCATGTATGATATATCTTAATAACTTTAATAGGTACGATATTTAAACTTTGCTTTACTCGTTAGCTCTGCTTGTTTTTTTTGGTGTGTTATTTTTGGCGTATAAATAATTTTTAAAATGGATAATAAAAAGAAAATTACAAAGGAACAAAAACAGATTATGTTAGAGTTTGTTGAAGGTATGTAACACATTTTATATTTTTCCCCCTATTAGGTTAGAATCTAACTTCATAGACATGTTGGCTAGTAGATTCTCTATTATTTATAAACTTGTGCTTCAATCTGCATGCATTATTAAGGTCCATATTTATAAACCTATGCCACTGATTAAGTAAAATAATTGTTTATGGCTTGTTCCAGAGCCAACATTATATTTACGCATGCTAAGAACCACACTTTTTGGGATGTAGCCTACCATTTCTATTTGAATCAGATGAGTACATTTTTTGGGGTAGCCACTGAATTGCATTTTATTTTATAAAAGTGAATAATATTGTAGTACCTAATTAAAAAAAAATATTCAAGGACACTATATTAAGAAAATGTTGAATTAAAAATTGCACACTATTTTAAATTCCATAGTCAAATCAAAAACTATCTTCAGGCAACATAAAAAACTCCAATCTGGGTCAAATTATTTTAAATTTAATAATAGTAATACAAATATACCCCTATGTTATTTTGATAGCCTTTATTAGAATTTAGGCCTATTACACTCACCTCAATAAAATGTTTAATAAAATGGGTATGTTTTAAATAAGTAGGCCCAGTATAATAGTATAATTGTTCTTTTAATTTCATTTGTTTTAGGAAACGAAAAGATAATTAAAGGGAAGTTGGGGCCAGACTTGACCAATAAGGAGTGTGTCGAGTTCTGGGAGGAGGCCACCAAACAATTAAACTCGTGTGTTGGGGCAACTAAGTCTTGGAAAGATTGGAGAAAGGTGTGTTCTTATGATTATCTTTATTAGATTTAAGGCCTATAGTACTAATATTGTAAGGAAGTTGAGCATATCATGTAGTCGAAATTCTCAGTAGGCCTACTCTGTTTTAAAAGCTTCCCTGAGTTAACACTAGCCTATGCCTAAAATCTATGAATGTGTTCGACATGTAACTATCTCATTTCCTTTTGTGATACGTGTGATCCTACAAATGAACAATGATGATTAGTTTAAAGCATTACTCCTGTAAATTATTGTAAACACCCACCACTTGCTATGTAGTTAAAAAGTGAATTGGATGTTTCATTTATACAATCTAAAATACACCCCATAGTTTATATTCTTAAATTGCTATCAATCTTATAGGCCTATATAGTCTGGTTACCAATAACAAAGAGTACGAACAAGGCGTGCTAATATGTAAATCAATTTTTAGTGAGAACTCCACAGTTAAATGTCAGTGCTGTAGCTAAATTTTGTAGACAGTGTTTCTCAAAGGGTCTGTTGCGGCACACCACTGCCTTGAAATTCTTGATATGTTATTGTTGATAGTAAAATAATGAACATAGTTTCATCCAACATATGTGTGTCTGAAAGCTACAATCAAAGTTGGATATTCGTGGGAAACTTGAGTTTATTGTTTGTAACACTAAAGGTCAATTTGTGGTATAATATTGTCTGTAATGCATGTGCATGTCCGAGTTTTCCGTAGTACCGCAATAACTCCCAATAGAATAATGTGTCATAATAAAAAAAAAGATTGAGAACTACTGGTCTACACTCTACAGTGAATTTAAAATAAATATACTTTTTCATACATAAATTATGCTTAGCAAAAAACTAAATTAATCATTTTATTTAGTCTTTTAAAATAAAAAATTTAGTTACCAAAGAATACTTTGTATTGAAAGGTAGAAATAATTCTAGGTTTTTTTTTCAGTCATGGTACGACATAAAAAGTTCGACAAAGGGAAAGGCAGCAGCTTATAGGAGAGAATGTGAGAAGACTGGTGGAGGTCCTCCTACCCTAGAGCCGCTAGATGACTTTCAAAAAAGAGTACTAGCGGTGATAGGGGATAACCTGGTGTATGGCCACAAAGATACTGAGGAATCAGAAATTGTTCTGGATGAACACTTGGTAACTAGGATTATTACATAATTTCCCTATCTAGCCCAATTAACTTCATTCAAAGCTTATAAGAGATCACTTTTTTCCTTAATTTTTACTCTCATTTGTAAAGTTCTAATTTCAAATTGATTTATTCTCTTTTATACCCATATTTGATTGTAATTTATTTTACTGTAGAGTCCCTATGAAGCACATCTTAGAGCAGGGTTTCTCAAACTGCGAGGCACGAGGAGATTTCAGGTGAGGTGCAGGCAGCATCATTATACCTGTGAACCAATTGTTCATTGGTTCACTTCCTACGACTTGATAAAGTTCTGGTTAACCGTATAAAATAAATATTATGTTTGATCAATTAACCATTAGAATTTATTTTGGTCTTGGCAGCTATATTATTTGTATGAAAGTAGTTTCTCAACAATGACTAATTGAAGGGTGAGAGGGGGAAAAAATGTATTATTCCATATGACAAGTACATATTTTTCATGAATAGTATTTGTCATTAAATGCTAAAATAATGGATATTTTATAAAACTTTACTATTCTTAACGGTCCAGGCACAGATTTATGTGATTACCAAGCCCTTCCTTCACCTCTGACAAGAAGTGTATTAATCACTACTTGTGAAAGTGAATGCCAGGCCTCCACCGTGGTTTGGATTCCAATTTAAACTGTAGGTCCTCCATTTCATCTAACAATCACCGTACCATTACACATTAGCGTAAGTGCGTATAGCCCGAACGGGTAGTAAGACGCGGTGCTGATAATAATACTACTACTAATAATGTTTCCTAAATTTTACAAAGTTCTTATTAGAAGATATGATAATCAATTGAATATTATGCACGTACCTTAATTTCGCACTACCTATAACGTAAAAGCGTTTTTTCCCCCCAGGAAGTGAGGCTTTACTTTTAATGTCCAAGTGAGGCTTGAGTGCCTAAAGTTTGAGAATCCCTGTCTTAGCGTGTAGTCTTTGTCTACAGATAGCATTATATCTTTCACTTTTTATTATATTGAACTGTTGTTTACTACACAAAATTTATAATTATTAATGTATATGATACATAGGCCTACCTGATGATACAAATTATTTTCATCGGTTTAGCTAATGAAAGATGGGCACTATTGCCTTATAACTATTATATTGTTTTTGTTGAATATAGAATATTAGTAATAAAACAATTCAAGTTGTTTGAGGTTATGAAATATTTTGCAATATTTCTATTGGCATTAGTGACCATAACCTGCCTCAGTGAAGTTGTTAGCTAACTCACTGGTATCATGTTGAGCTAGATTGCCAAGGATGTGAAGATCGAGGTTCGAATCTCGGTCGGGTGAACTGGGGGTGATTTTTCCTCAATGGTTTTCCACTCTCCCTTCACACAAATGCAGGTTCACTTTCTCTAAATTCAACCTTCCATATCCCTAATCCATTAGCGTAATTAGTATTGAAGCGTATAACTCGAACGGTCAGTAAGATGCTGTGCTAAAAATTAAATTAATTTCATGACCATTATGAATAAATTACTTTCACGGTATTATACTTAAAAAATAATGTTCTAGTAGTTTATTATTAGTTTTATCCATTCTTAATAATAAATTACTTGAACATTTTAAATCGCACCGGTTATTTTTTTTAAATTCGAACTTCAATTTGACTTAAGGAAAAGTTTTAAATATTTGCTTTGACTTTGCTATAAACTCAAAGCTGGCTTCATACACCAATACTTGATACTAGTAAGAATAGCCTATACAGAACTTCATTTTAGATCAAATTTTTATGTATTAATACTTTGTTTTAGGGTATTTTTTTGCCACAAAATTGCGCTGCCTCGACATCTGCAGCCAATTTAAAGGCAGAAATAAACACACAAGTGCCAACAGAGTCTCTCCCCCAGGATGTGTCAGAGACTATCAAACCTAAAAGATTGCTACACAGTGCCAAGAGTAAGTAATAAGTTGTCATTTTTTAAATTATACATTTTTAACACACATTTAAAAACCGTTTGGTTGAATTGCACCATCTAAAATTTTAGCTCAAAGGTTTGTATTGGATGTTACAATAAAGAAGGAAAGGATAAAAAATATGGAGGCTTTCATAAAAAAAAATTTAAACTCTTTTGCCCACTTATATTTTATTAGTTCACACCATTCTTGTGCAATACAGTTGTCTTCTAATTTCTTACAAAATTTATGAAATAGAGTGCATTGAGCAAAAAAATTTGTAATAAATAAAACAATAAAGTAATATGAAAATACTCTTTACTTAATTTCTTATAAGGAATTGGAATTAGTTTTTTAGGGCACTATTTGTTTTATTATCAGAGGCCTTGTGTACCTCTATAATTAACAGCCCTTATTTTAGAGTTCAAATTCTTTAATAACAATCTCGCATTGGTTCACATAGATATTTAATCAGCAATATTAAATTAGTCTAATTTTTAGTTGATTCTCATTGGTCAAATATTTCATTTTCAGGACACCCAAAGCGGGCCCGTGTTGAAAGATCGGCTTCATTTGAAGCATCGGAAAGATTCTCCCAAATACAGGAGAGACGTTTACAATTGGCAGAGGAACAATTTGCCTTTCAAAGAGAGTGTGAAAGGGAAAAAATAAACGCATTGAAAGACTTTACAAACACTTTTAAAAACCTAACAAGTGTTTTAGAAAAATATTTATCCTAAAAATAAATAGATATGTAGTGTGTATATTGTTTACATAATAATGTCTTTGCTAGCCTAATTCATTTGTCATTGGACAATAAAAATTTTGTTACACAATTTTAACATCTGTATTTATTTTAAGATATAATAAGTGAGTCAGAGTTTAAATAACAAATTAAGAGCCCATGAAAGGTATCTTTAAATAACCATAAATCTGGTGGAAATAATTAAATACTGATTGACAATTTAGATAGTTCAATATGTTATCATAAAGTGTTGTAAATTCTAATTGAGCTACAACATTGTTTCATCCGCCGCAGTATAACACGTTACTCTTGTCACATACTGCTGGGGATGGGTACATATGAGTTTTGGTTTCAGTCGAGTGGATTGAGGGGGATTTTTTCCTAAATTGTTTTGACTATTCACCAATTTGCATCTACCTTATTCTCAACCCATCAGTGTAACTATTACATAGGCATGTGACCTCAACCTGTAATAAGCTGCGGTGCTAAAAAAAAAAATCTTTTAAATGGTGCAGTTTTTTTTAAGATCTTTATCAGGGTGTCTACAGCGTTGGAAAAAAAAAATTAATGAGTTTTTTACCACAAAATTCCTTCCCTAAATGATTTAACACTATTTAATTAATATAGGCATAATGCATAGAACATTTAACTTTAACCTTGTCATTATCACGGTACATCAGGCAAACTGCAGCTAGCGTATGAGATCATGGGTAGTGAGTGGGTGGCTCGACATTAGATGCGTTATTACAATTTGTGGGAAATTCAAACAAATATTTTAGTGACTTTATGACCAAAATATTGGGAATTTATTAGTTTTCAGGGGCTTTCGTGACTTTTTTTTTTTTCAAATTAGTAACTTTTCGTAATTTCATAATAAATTCAAATTTGCTTTGAATTTAAAAAGTAAACTTTTCATATCCCTAAAAACAAATGTTTACTAATTATACAAGGGGAACACAAAGAGATAAATGTTAAGGACATTTATATGTTTAAAAACAAATTTCAACAACCCTGTTACGTATACGACGCCCCTCTGCTAAAAAGTGGTTTCTGTTAGGTTGTTGGTTCACATTTTCTTCGCCATTCCAAACATTCATGCCATTATCCTCAGCAGGAATATTAGCATCTTCATAATGTGGCACTTCTCTAGCGATGCACATGTTATGCAGAACGGTGCAAGCCGTTATAATTTGTGATGCCTTTTCCGGCATATAATGTAATGTTCTATGCTTTAACAAGCATCGAAATCTTGACTTTAAAAGTCCATTGCACCTCTCAATAATATTCCTGGTTTTTCGATGAGCTATATTAAAGTTTTCTTCTTTTGACCTCGGAACAATGTTCCCTTCTATTGGCGTAAGAAGCCACGGTTCCAAGGGGTAGCCGCTGTCTCCTAAAAACAATATTTAATAATTTGATTATTAGTATGATTAAAATTATAACTTATTTTGCACCTAGTTTAATATTTATCGGGGATACACACATACATTTAATGAGAAAGATGTTATGTAGAATGTAGATTAAATTAACCTACATTTATGTGAGGAGTTCTAAACAAAATTTGTGGGGGGAGGGGGGGACCTTTGCATCCGGTAGATATTCAAATCCAGACTTACTTGTCACCAGCATTTTAGCCTATTACAAAAGTGACACCTTAGACCATGCGCTCACCAATCCTGATCATAGATAAGTGATTTTCATGGATAATAAAAGCATAAAAAATATTTCAATTAGATTTTATCATAAACATTATATCGTGATTTAAAAAAATGAATTTAAATAAATGTTAAACTGTTATTTTTAAATAAAGCAACTATATAACTGCTATAATAATTTTAAATTGACCAGAAACATATTAATATTGCACTTGGGCTTACTGGGAGCCGGTCATCGGAAGGTATTGTAGGCCCAAAAAATAACTACCGCCCACCACTATGATTAAATAAATTTATCCGAGCCTACTTACCCAGTAGCCACATGCTACCATTGTTATTTCGCCTATGTACCTCTTGCAATGCTCGTCTCAAATTTGAGTTTGTAAAGATGAATGAATCATGGGTAGCACCAGGGTAACGAGCATTGACATTTAGTATTTTCATGTAAGCATCACAAACCTGTATAAAACCACATTCAACACCTTGAAGTATTATGGTGACACAAATTCATGACAACCTAAATAATGTGTAAAATATCAATTTGCCAAAAACACTATTACTTTGTATGTAAAGTGTTCAAGAAAAATGTTATGTTTAGTAAATAAGTGATCACACATATTTTCAAGATGATGTTGAATATTTTTCAAATGGCTATATATTAACGAGGTGGCTGTCATATACATATTTATAATAAATATTATTTGACAGACTGATCATAAGAATGGGTGATAAGAATTACATATAACTTGTGAAGTTTAAAGAAATTGAAAAATCCTAGTTTTTTTGTTTAATGTTTTAAATTGGGGTGGATAGAAACAAAAAACAAACATGGTTTTAAAATCCAAATCAATCATATAAAAAAGAATAGTAGGTAAACTAGTGGTTTCCAACCTGGGGGTTGCAGCGTGTTTTAGGTGGAGCAACAATGCTTTTTGAGGCTACAGTTTTGTTCTTAGTTTTTTAAGTGATGACAATAATTGCAGGCGTGTGTATAATTCAAACATAAATCTAAGCTGTTAAAATGATTATCTAAAAATAGTTAGGTTCCTGCTTATCCAACTCCGGCAGTGAGATCGCCGATCAGTTTAATGGAGCACTTTCATATTTAGGTGATAAAACATGCTGCTAGCATACTTTTGTGACATCTTAGTTGCATTTGTAGTCATATAATATAATAGACTAATAATAAATAAAACTTTACATCAGAAAGCATGTGGGCTTATATCACGCTTGTTTGGTTTAGTTTGTTGGTTATGAGGTAGTCAGGATTTGTATCCCAGCCGGGTGTGTTGGTAATGATTTCCATAAACAGTTTCCTCCTTTACCTTCATGCTTAATAAGTTTACATTTCCTCTAAATTCTATCTACCCAACTAGTTCAACTACATGCGGATAGCCAGAACAGGTAGTAGGGCGCAAATAAAAAAAAACCAAATTCTAAACACTTGTTGGTTATCAAGGGGTCGGTCTCAAAGACAAAAATAGGGGCCAAACCCTGTAAAAAAATTGGAAACCTTTAGGTAAACTATATATTTTCATGTTTTTCTAAGTTTAAATGTTCAATGAAAAGAAAACAGGTTTTCTAAGTTGGTTATACAAATCTTTGGTTATTATTTCCATTTTTGGTATATTGGTGATTTGAGACTAGGAGAATATTACTGTCTCAACTTTGGTTTCACAAACAAATGTAGGCCACTATTCATAATTTTAAAATTTGGTTTATAACATTTAAATGAAGTAGTACATAAATAATGACTAAGGAGTTTAAAATATAACGAATAGTAGCCTATTTGCTATGATTTTTTTTAAAGTAAAAGCTCCTGAAAAATATGGACGAGGTTTAATGAAATTTAAATATTATAAAAATAAATTTTTGTCAAATTCTAAATATATGTTGACCTTAGCCACTAGAAGTGAGTGTAAAATGTCCAGCATTTTCTATGTGTAAAAATGCTTTGAGACACAAAAAAAAAAGTGTTTATAAAGTTGTGTATACAAAGGTTAAGTACAAGCATAATTAATATCTTATTTTAAAATAAACACTAATTTTGATATTATTTAAATAGTATGTTTCTATTAAACCTCTTTTACACTACCTATTCAAATATGCTTGCACATTTACCCACCAATTGTACGTTAATGGAATGAAACTGCTTGCGATTGAAATAGTCCCTTTCTCGATAAACAGGATTTTCAATAGGTGGAGCAACAATTGCGACATGCGTACAATCAATTGCCCCTATGACGCCTGGAAAATTGTTCTCTGTATCAAATCTGAAATACAAATATCAAATAATATTATTTAATTCAGATCTTTTTTGTGTTTTTAAGGCAATTTTCACAAGGTTGTTAAGGCTTGATGAGTTGACATCAATAACCTTTTAATATAACTTCAAATATGATCATCTGAAGCATCATCCTTCATAAATTATACAAGCCTACATAAACACTTGTATGGATCCACTGGATTAATACTTGAATTTATTAAGTGTGGTTGAAAAATTACAGTTAGCTATAGGAATGAAACCAATGTTATTTGGCTCAACGCTTGTAGAGCATAGTGGCGAGATTAATCCTCGCATTGATGTCATTTTTTAACTACACTTAGTAATATATATTATTGGAAATTTAATTTGCCTTGGGTAAATGAAAAAAAAAAATCTGATTCCGAATGATACCATTCCATTTATCGCTCTGGAACATTTAACCCATTAAATTTCAAAATAATTTTTATTTGCTTCTTTATTAAATTAATAAATTTCTCACTCTTAGTTAATATATTAAAAATGTAAGTTGTTGGTTATGTAAAGTAAACATTTACTCTGTGATGAAATAAATTGTTCATCTCAATAATTGTAACTTAGGTCTAGAATATATCAAACTTTAACTTCTCAAACGTGTAATTACTTTTATTGCCAGGGCTTGTTAAAAATGTTTCTATAATTTTATAAAACTAATGATCTGCATCAACTGCCGCACAATCGAAGGTGTGTGTTACTCTCACAATATACCTGATTGCCGAAGAGGTCGAGACTTACATTCCAGCAGTGTGTACAGAGTCGATTTTTCCTAAATGTTTCTCTATCCATGCAAATGTGGGTGCACTTCCTATTATTTCTAACTTAATCGTCCCTACTAGGTATTGGAGTAATTACACCTGTATAATACTAACAGGTACCTATGGTAATATACCGTACAGGTCTAATATGCAAAATAATTTAGTGAAAATATTTTTCTCAAAATGGTGTTTATAAAACAAACCTAATAATTACAATAAGTAGCCTAAATAATGATGGACTTACATATAGAAAAAGGAAAAAAATATCAAGCCTTTTAATACTGGAGTAAAGGGAGTTCAAGTTTCCTAAGGACTAAATTGAAAACCAAATAGAATAAACCCTACCCTTGTCTTAATGTTGCCAGAGAAGCAGGGTGCAGATCCAATCTAACCCATCTGTTGAACAGGTGGTCATTAATAGCTCTTGTGACTTCATCAATTGCTCTACTTATTGACGACTGAGCAATGGCCACTGTTGTGTCTTGGCCCACTGTACTTTGATAGCCTCCACAGGCGTAAAAGCGTAATGCCGCTAAAACCTAAAACATACACATAACCTTACAATCTGCAACTTTGATGGTGATAATTTAATTATCATTATTTCATGATAAACATGTTCCCATTTGGTCTATTGAATTACGTCTGGTATGAGAG
>CABEEJ010011651.1:0-10433 GCA_901482245.1 Timema douglasi | reverse complement strand
TCGTGAACAGTTGCCTCACGTTGATGGGCTTGAACCCTATTTCGGTGAGTTCTGAGGTTATGGACTCGCATGACATGGTGGAGTGGAGGCCCTTGATTACTATCTTAAAAGGCCTGTCCCTCTGTATCATATATGTATAGTGTTCAAGGTTGGTTTCTTTTAAGTGTTTCAGGAGTTTGGTGTAGTCCTTTAAGGAGCTTGTGACTATGTTGATTCCCTGTGTCGTGCAGTGGAGTTTGTATTCGTCTTTCAGGTTTGACTTTAAAAGTTTGATAATGTTATTTTATTCCGCCGAGTTAGAGATTATAATTGGTGGAGTTTTTACCTTTTTTATTGTTTGGGAGACTTCATGGTGAGTCCTTTTGGGCTATGGTGTCTTGCCCACTAACTAGTGGAGCGAATTTGTTCGTTACCTTGATTGATTTTTAAACTGGAACGTCTACTCCTGGTTTGGTCCGGTGCTTACGTTTTAGAGTTGAGACTGGTTCGAAAGTTAATATTTGTTGTCGCTGGTTACCTTTTATGTTTTTTGACTGTCCAGGATGTTGAGAGTCTGTGGTACATTTATCCGTGGAATGTGGTTCCATGCTCCCGTCATCGGACTCCTCAGACATCTTGTCATCTTCGTCCTCCTCCTCGGTCACGTCAATGTCTGATCCCGTAGACATTTTGCAGGTTTGGTTTGGATGCTTGCACTTTGGTTGTTTGCACTTTCACGCGTTTATTGGCCCGACCAGCCGGCACCTCGTTCACTAGCCGTCGCCGAACACGCAAAGAAAAAAGATAATTAGTATTTGGCCTTGAAAGGGGCCGAAAGTTTTTAAGTTTAATTCCACTCAAGTTTATGAAATTTAAACAGTTTAAAAAACAATGTCCCCTTAGTCGGGAAAGAAAAACACTTCAATAAACACTTGGAAAAGAGCCCTAAAGAGGCCACCGAAGCACTTTAGTCGGTGATCGATGTGTTCCGCTCGGTGTCTCCATGTCAACTGGGCCGATCCCGATCGCGATCCGATCCACATTTTCCAAAAATTGTAATTGTTTATATATTTGCCACTTAGAATTCTTAGCGGGAGCTGCAGATCCTATACTTAACTTATTTCTGCGTTTAAATTGGTTATACGAATCTTTGATGTGCTTCCACCGCTTTTTACAGTCATCACCAGTGATGTGAAGATAGAAGAGGTGAAGTCATTTGGCTCTTCGTTTTCGTCCGCTACTGCGCACGACGTCATCTGGGTGAGGAGTGCAACTATTTCTCAAGCGTAAAGGCTTGGAGATAAGTATAAATATAACTAACTATTCTATCGTGTGGTACATTCTTATTCGTTGCTCATTATCAACATAGTACCTACTACAAATGACAAAGTAAAACTCGTTCTTGTTAAATTAAACAATTGGTGGCGAAATAATAATGGCATACAGGCCTACCGATTTAAAATCAAGTGTTAATACTGGCAATATAAAATACATCTTTTCTACCACTACACAGGATATATAAGTAAAGCACCGTATTAATTTTATATATATATATATATATATATATATATATATATTTTAACTTTAATTTTACTTATAATCTTGATATATTATACAATCATTGAATAAATAATATTTGCATAAAGTAATTTAAAATTAAGTTGTATACTGGCAACAAAAATACTTTTTTCTACCACTATAGATGGTAACAAAGTGNTTCTTGTTAAATTAAACAATTGGTGGCGAAATAATAATGGCATACAGGCCTACCGATTTAAAATCAAGTGTTAATACTGGCAATATAAAATACATCTTTTCTACCACTACACAGGATATATAAGTAAAGCACCGTATTAATTTTATATATATATATATATATATATATATATATATATTTTAACTTTAATTTTACTTATAATCTTGATATATTATACAATCATTGAATAAATAATATTTGCATAAAGTAATTTAAAATTAAGTTGTATACTGGCAACAAAAATACTTTTTTCTACCACTATAGATGGTAACAAAGTGGTATACAATAATATTTACGTATGTTTTAATTTTAACATTTCTTATACTATATATACATACTATCTTACAACATCTTTTAATATATATTTGTATATACAAATTACTTCTAGACAAACATTTACATATTATTGCCAGCAACTTAAAATGACAGTATAATGTTTAGAGGGAAATGATTTTTATATTAACATCAAACTTTTTCAATTAATTAGCCACTTACAAATTACATTATTAATTTGGATATTTATTTAAATTTCTTTATCTTCTTTAAAATCTTCCTCTTAAATTCACTGCCACTGCCAGACAACTGTTTATTAAAGGCCTTTAAACGAATATGAGTTCGTGTCTTCAAAAATAAGTGAATTACTTTTCGTGGTATCTCATTTGTCTTTTCCATTACAGCCTCAGTTGCCATTTTTAAGATATCTTCTTTACTGAAGAAATCACCATGAATTTGAATGAATATCTGCTCTGATAACTGTATAGCTTTAAATAATTTATAGCTTGGTTCTCCAAATCCCCCTTTCGAGATTGTTTTAATCCAATTATTCTCACTTGCTTCTTCATAAGACGTACCTAGGTTTGGATATTTTGACCTATATTTACGGGCTACGTATCTCAGTCCCTCTAATGATACTACATTATTGTCTTTTTGTAATAAATCATCACCTACTTCAATTCCATCGAAGTGCTCTTCCTTTAGTGGATTGTTTTCATGTTCACACTCAATTATCTTATTAATATTTTTCATCATTCTAGCTGTTGTACAGTCCTCAATTTCTTCTTTCGAATCACTTTCTTTTTGTAGATCTTTTGTAAATATATTAGAAACACATTCTTCGTCATTGTTTCCGTCTGTATTTTGGTTTCTTGTGAACACTGAAGAGGAATGTTTCCCAAGAATATACCATCTTAATCTATATTTAAAATCAAGTGGGGTTGGCTGATCGTTGGTATATCCCATACCTCTTACATAAGAAAAATAATTTTCAAGTAAAGCTGGATTAATTTTGTTAGTAAGTAAATATACAATACCAATTTGGCCTTCAAATATTGAAATAATTTTTTTAATGAATTATTTGTAACTTGGATTTCTAATTAAAAAGGCATTTCACTTCTGTGCCCCGTGACTCACTGATTTTATAAATGCGTTCATCTCTGATATAATTCGGTCTTGCTCAAGTTTGTCAAGTCCATATGCGAGTTTAGTTTTGTCCGGGTTGTAAGGATATTTATAATTTAAAATATCAAACCAGTCGTTAAATAGTTTAACAAAGTGAGCAGTTATTTTCCAATCTTCATTTAGTAAAGTTTTGTCTCCTGTTGTGTTTTATAGAAGCTGTGTGACAGTTTTTACTTTTTGCCTCTGCCTTTGTGGAAATCGGAAGTATTTAATTGAACTACCTTTAGTTTTAAGTGAATGATTATGACAGCCATATACTGCACAATTTGGCATGACGAATATTTTTTTGGTGGAACGAGTAGAATGTTATTGGAGCTTGAAGATAAACTAAAAATGGGTGAAAACTCGGATAGCTTGCAACCCAGGTGACGTCAGAGTGGCAGGCAGCAATGTGGCAAGGTGGGGGTAAGCATGCGCGTGAGCTCACCTCTATCTCTTTACATCATGGTCATCACCTACAATAAAAAAATACGTCAATTCACAATAAATTTAAAATTTAACTTTATAGTATGGTTCCAGTTATTCGAGGTAATTTAAACTGAGTACATCTAAGGTGATCAAAATTAATTAATTTTTTTATTAATTATTTATATTTTAATAAATTACTTCACAGAAGTAATGCTTCACACACAAGAGCCAAAACGAAATGTTTAGTTTACACACAAAATTGCTTTTAAATATCTTTTACGGACATACATAAAAAATAGTAAGAATAAAAAAATATTAAAATGTTTCAAAATATTAAAAAAATTATTTACAAATCTTCTAAAATAGGCTCATTTTCACTGAATCCCAAATAATCGGGACTCTAATGTATTTTTTATTAGTATATATCTACTTTATTACTTTTTTTTTCAGATTTTTAGGTACCGGCGAGAGCTACTAATCTTTATCATTTGCTTATCGTATATCAGATTGTTACATTTAGAGAATTGTGAAACAAGTATTGGAAGATTTAAGCAAGACTCTTATGCTAATAGCCATGCCTCCTCCGTCACCAAGTTATTTTGAGCGAATTGAGCAAGAATTTTGGCTAAAATGGAATATGCCAAACTGTGTTGGGAGTATTGATGGAAAGCATGCGCGTATTAAAGCACCCCAAAACAGTGGGTCTATATTCTTCAATTATAAAGAATATTTTCAATAATATTGCTAGCAATTGTGGACGTAAGCCGCAAATTTATCGCCATTGACATAGGACCTTCCGGTAAAGAAGGATATAGTGGCGTATTCCAAAAATCAGGGATTGGAAAGAAAATAGCTAAAAATAATTTTAATATTCCACAACCGAAATATCTACCAGGTACAAGCCAAATGTTGCCAATTTTTTTGGTTAAGCTTTTAGTGTTAGCAATTATTTGATGAAACCTTATTCTAGAAAAGTGGCAAAGCTAGATCGGGAAAAGGAAAATTTTATTACAGCTTATGTCGCACTCGTGTAGCAGAAAATGCGTTCGGTTTACTGTGTCAAGTATTTAGAATATTTCATACACCAATTGCTACTTCTCCTGAAACATGTGACGATTTGATAATGGCATCCTGTTGTTTGCATAACATTTTACGTGGTGTTTATCTCGAAGAAAACAACATTCCATTCTACCAAGCTAAAGAAATGAGTAATCCTACAAGTATGACAAAATTGTCACATGCCGGTGGGTTTGCAAATATTAATGGTTTACAAATCAGAGACAAGCTCAAAATTTATTTTTCTAGTGATAATGGCCGAGTATCTTGGCAAGATAATGTCCTCAGTCTAAAGTAACTTGTCTAAATGTCTCATCAAGAAATAATACTTTAAATAAATATTTATCTTTGTATTTTTGTAAAAACAAACAATAAATACTAAAAACAAATACTTACTGTTTCTTTTTAAAACATTCCCGATTTCTTTCCATATATTCTCTTTCACTAATACAGCCCTATAAGTTTCTATTTTTGGATCAAAAATAGGTGGATTTTGTGAAACAAGGTTAATTAATACTTCATCATCTTCTGCAGTGGAAAAATCCATCGTTCAAACTGGCCTAAACTTTGTGGATTTCCTATGAATATACTGAGAGACACGAGACAGTACTGGTTCAAGACCGGTCGTGTCGGCTGTCTCGACCGCGATAGGTCTGTGCTGCGAGACACTGTCGCGCCCTGCCGACTGAATACAATTCAAAACCATTAAACCAGTGGTGCCGCTGTGAATGGGAGACACTTCCCTCTCACGTCTGTCTCTGTCGCGGTGTTCGGACGAGTACCTTAACGCCACTTTTAATTTTTTAATTAATTATTTTTCTATACCTTTCAGTAACAGTGGCCGGGAAAATCCTTATTTGTTACCTGTGGACTATACTAATAGCTAATGCACACAGGCTTAATGATAAGCTTAGTAACTTGTCGAGTAAGATTTATTCTGAAAATTGAAAAACGACACATGGATACGGGAATCGAACCCGGGACCTTTGGCTCTATTTGGGTTCGATTTCTTTGTTTAGGTGTCATTTTTCAATTTTCAGAATATGATACCACTAGATGGAGTAGGTAATCCTCACTTAAAAGCTTAAATAATAGCTTTTGCGATTTGATTTTTGATTAATTTTTAATTACATAGTGGAGTTTATAATAATATTTTGCAAACTTTGTATATGCATGTATTTTTATCTGCATTTCTCTAATAATAATAATAAATTAAATTCCGCTTTCGTTTCCTATATTCTGTATCAGCGATTTTGAATAATAAAGAAAATTCAAAGACGAAATGAAAAACTTCTGTGTCAAAATGCACTTGTAAATTTGTCACAGATAATTCCAAAGAGAAAGAATATAAAGGACCAAACATTAGACGCGAGCTACAATGATAGCAAAACTAAAGCGCTTTCTGTGCTTTATACCAGTGACCATGGTGTTATTTCTTTATAGGTAAGTTTATTTTTTCAAAATTATGTTGGCTATAGTGAATTTAATATATTAACGTTTACTTATATGTTTTTGATCCATGCTTACGTTGGCAGACTTCTGAAAACTCTCGTCAATATATAAAATGACTCAAACAGCTGTTTTTAAAGGTATTAAAATAATTATTTCATTACATGATTAAGAAGCCAATTTAGATTATTCATTTGTATTATGTTTGGTGATTTGGCAAATTATTTTAAAGTAAGTATTGTTTCATGTAGGACACTACCGCATTCACAGATATTGGATATTTTCATCTTGTTACTTTTACATTTTTCGTTTTTAAATTGATAGACCTAAATTTTGTAAATTATCTTCACATATCGTAACTTCGCTGTGCATGAGCTGATCACCAAACATTTCAATTGCGTAGGGAATCTTTTATCTCTTGATATATTTTTTAAAATGCAAAATATTAATATTTTCACTAAAACAAACCAATCTTAACCTAACCTTTTATGTGTGAATAAAAAACTTCTATTAACAACCTTCATATTCTCTTAGCATAGTAGTTATATGAGTTTTTAACAAATTATAATCTTCTCATTATGTTTGTTTTGTCATAATCAGAAACTTAAGAATTTTTGTATATTGACATTAACTTTCACATAATTTGATAGAGGTTAAAATATAAAGAATCCTGCCCTCTGCTCACACAATAGCCCGGTTAACATTATTTTTATTAATTCCAAGTGGACCTAGGCTGCAAAAATAAAACAAAAAAAAAGTTTAGGTTTTATCAATTTACACACTTAGATGGTAACTCAGGCTACATTATGACAAGTTAGTAGAACGATTATATTCTTTAATAGTAAGTATATTTTCTTTAAAATTACCAAGTAAATTTTTTTGGGATGGATAACACAAACTATAACTTATGAATACAATTTTTTTTAAAGTTAAAACATTTGTATTTCAGTAACTCTTTTATTTTATTAGGGTAATGTGTGTAACCTGAATGGGTAGTAAGACGCGGTGCCAATAACACTAGGGTAATATCAGTTTACTTTCAAAAGACACAAAATTGTTTTATCTCTATTAAAAAATTTCCTTACAACTTAATTTAAAAACATATTTTTCATTGTTTAATGTTAGGCAGGGATGTAAGTAAGTAGCTGTGGAAGTTAAAAATATTAAAAATGTATTTCAACATATTGTGCTATATTGGTAACTTAAGATACATACACTGGTAACTAAGGCTATCAATTATTTGAGTTCTTTATCGCATAGACTTAATTAAAACTATCATATAATTTTCCTTGATATTTGAACATATTTTGGAAAACTTAATGTTTTAAAATATATTTTCTAGATTGATGAAATAGGCCGCCTATCTAACAACCATTAAATTTAAATATTTGTTTAAGAATAAACAATACCTTAACCTATACAGTGAACATGTCCAGAAGTGATACTATTTATCAGAGTTGCGTCACACCACTTGAAAAGTCTAATGTTCACGGCTTTTCACAATAATAGGAGGCAATATTTTATGTAACAATTGATCTTTGTTAAACAAAATTTCATCATAAGGTTGAGGCTGTTTCCAAAAATGACCTATCCGCTTCATGACACCATCTAGGTACAGGAGAACTCAAATTATCCGGATATGTGAAAATCTAGATAATTTGTTGTAACTCAGGAATAATTAAGAAAAAACTATGTCTTGACGAAGTAAAAACCCAATTTTCATTGATAAAACTAACCAAACATAGGTAATGTACTATTTAAATTACATTAAAATATGTAAATGCAGTAAAAACAAAAAATTAAAATACAGTATTAATTGTATACAAATTTATTTAAGTAATTCTGCACAGTGAAATACATACTCATACTCTATTTTACTTGAAACCTAGAATAGCGAAGGTTGCTTTGAAGAAGTCACTCGTTTTTGTGCCGCAAGATCTCGCAGCCGCTTGACAGCAAGCAGTTGTACACCTTCACATTCAGGTTGCCGTTCCATCCACTTTAAGGCATTTTCAAAACATGTAAAAGCTTCTCCTTGTGTAGGAACTGTTTTATCATCTGTCCCTTTGCCAGTTTCGTCATTTTTCTCTTCATCTCTTTGCTGTTCATCCATAACACACTCTAAGGTGTCATTATCTGGAATCTTTGATCATTTGAGTAACACAGAAGCCACTGCTCCACATCATTAACATCATATTCAGATCATTAATAGATTCCCTTCGCAATGTTCACAACTTCATCCACATTCATTTCCTGTTCTCCAATTCAAGTTCTATTGTTGATGTGCCGTTTATTTTGTTCCAAGCTCGTTTTACTGTCAGGTTTTTAACCTAATTCCAAGCTTCTGCAATCATGTAACAGCATTCTCTCATATTTATTTGTATTAATACAGAACATGTTCTTCACTTTCCTCGGCCAAAGAATAACTTACAGAGCAGTTGACTTTGGTAGTGTCGTTTGGTGCACTCATTCACACCCTGGTCCATTGGCTGCAGTAGACTTGTGACGTTTGGTGGCAAGAACATGCACTTAAAGTTCTGTTTTCTCTCTCAAGAAGCTCAATTTATAGATGAGTTTGTGCATTATTAATAGTAACGCCTGTACAGTTTTTCCCCTTCTTTGATTTTTTTTACTTCCGATATTAAAGTTTTGTCCCACCATTCAAAAAAAATTTCATCTGTCAACCATGCACTTTTTTGGTGCATGTGTGTCACAGGCAAATTATGTAAATTTTTTAAAGCATCTTGGTTTTTTCGATTTTCCAATCAATAGAAAAGTTAGTCGCTTATTATCGGTAGAGTTAGCACAAATGAGCACTGTGATACGATCTTTGCTTACTTTAGGTCCTGGAGCAGTTTCTTCTCCTTTGGAAGGTAACGTTTTTCTTTACATTGCTTTCCAGTTAAAACTGGTTTTGTCAAAATTGCAAATAAGGTCAGGATCGAGATCTT
This sequence comes from Timema douglasi, assembly GCA_901482245.1. Lineage (NCBI taxonomy): Eukaryota > Metazoa > Arthropoda > Insecta > Phasmatodea > Timematidae > Timema > Timema douglasi. The sequence goes on along the minus strand of CABEEJ010011651.1, from coordinate 1,376 downwards.
TAGTTTCAGTTTTAAAAGATTCCAGAAATTTATTTGCAATGTCTTTATCAGCAGAAAGTTTTTCACTAGCAACCTCTAACTCGCAAATGTGTTGAAATAAGACAACAATGAACAATCAATCACTCGCCAAAGACTTGAGTGCACTTTATTATGAAATGTTAATCCTAGATACTGTCATGATTGTTTTTTATTCCTCTATGATGTTGTTTACCTTTCTTGCTACCGTTGCTATGCTTAAATAACATGTATCAACAAACTAATAAATAAGTTCTTGCGATATAATTGTTCTTTGAATTACTACAAAATGCCATGCCGAGATTTAAAGTTCTGTAGCTACCCTGACTTGCCTTAAAGTCAGTCACACAACCAAGTTTTTTTTTTTACACAAAATCGGTCATAAGATTGGTTGTTCAATTAAACGTTGTTGCAGAAACCACTTGTAAACAACATTTTCAAGTTTGTCATCACTTTCCTTGAAGAGTTCCTGTACTTACTTTCTAATGTGCTCACAAAGTTTACAATCTTCGTATTGTTAGTTTTAATGTCAGAAATCATACATGTTCCTACACCAAATGACTCGGCCAATTGTTTACCACACACCTTTATTCAACTTATTTATAATTTCAGCTTTATCACTCAATGAAAGAACCACACATTTATCTTCTAGACCCATTTTGAACCCAAGTAGAAGCACCCACTGAGTATGAGAGAATATGATGCATAAATACAGTGCAATGCATTAGCGTAAATTGACAGCCGAGGAGTGAGGATAGAAAAGATGCATGGTGGGGTATTGGAGTCATGCCCCATCACAAAGTCGGTAATCACGTGCTTTAGGCAACTAAGGCACGGGAATGTCAATTACCTCTCCATTCTCTCTGTTCCTCTAACAATTTATTTATTAATTTTTGTATTTTCCCCTAAATTGATCCAGATAGTTGGAGTTCTTCTGTAATCATCTTTAAAAAAAATATATATTGTTAATAACATCAGCATATACAGTAGCCCCCATGGCTTCTTTGGTGCTGACTCACAGTTGACAGCTTTGAATAGCTACCAGACCAAATTATGTATCCCTACGCCGAACCATATGATATGCAAAAACATGTGTTTAGCAGCTGTCGATTCTGACAGTCAAAATTTAGGTATATGGGTCATTCTGAAATTTAAGGACAATTTACGCTTTTCAACTGGACAAAATTAAAATTAAATTTATAAGTTATACTATCGTTGTGATAATCATTGAATGGTAGTTACAAAAATAATATGGAATGGAATTAAGAACATTTATTTTTTCCCCCCTGCGGGACGGGGTTAGAATAGTCCCGCAGTAACCCCTGCTTGTCGTAAGAGGCGACTAAAAGGGGAGGCTTCTG
>CABEEJ010011650.1:0-10442 GCA_901482245.1 Timema douglasi | reverse complement strand
GCACACTAGTAGGACTGGAGCGTTCCCAAATAACACGCACACTAGTAGGACTGGAGCGTTCCCAAATAACACGCACACTAGTAGGAGGTGCTCTACAATCATTTCGGGGTGATGGAGAAGGATTGGAGGAAAGAGGGTCCACTATGGTGGGTTAGAACCCCATTTGACTAATTTGTTTCAAAGTGGATTATAATTGTTTACAATGTATTAGAAGTTAAGTGCAACAATTTTTTTCTTTTCTTTTTTTACATAGGGTTAGCAGATATCTTTATGGCTAAAATACAAAATGTAATTAATTAAAGTAGGGGTGTGCGAGAGAGAGTTTTTTCATTAACGATGAGAACGAGAACAAGACTCAACAATTGAGACGAGATCGGGAATGAGAATTTTAAAATCCCTTACTTCGGAACGAGAACAGGAATTAAAAATGTATAATTAATTATATCTAATACTATTTGTTAAATGAATACCTATGTGAGATATAAAATAAATCAACTAACCAAAATAACTTAAATAAATACCCATCACATATCAAATATAAAACTGTGTGTAATTACCTAATGTTTTCTATATTCAGGAATGAAAAAGCAATTCCTTTATATTTGCGAGATTATAGCAGCTCTGTCCCAACAGTCGAGTCGGGAACGAGAAATATTTTTCCCTGCGGTAATCCTGAAGTACACACCCCTTAATTAAAGTGCACTTATCAGGTCTGTAATTTCGGCTACTATCTCCAAACACAACATATAGCTTAACGTCAGGGACAATTTGTTTTGTTATTATCCTAAATACCTGTGACGAGTTATTATTGATGCTCTACCGTGGACCAACCCATATTGACAAGATGGAAAGAAGATTAGAGACGGCGACTAGACGCAAAACTTCCCCCCCGATTACTGTATTATAGCTGATTTAAAAAACAACCCCTATGTTTTTGTTTGGCAGTTATATCTGGTTATCTTGTTAGAATTGGCCACAAAAATAAATATCTGTTTATCTATAACTTAGAGAAAGAGTTTGTATTTTAAAAACACATGCACAAGAGAAGGTTTGTACGCCTTCCCCAACCGCCTTCATTTTGTCGGTTTCAACATCTTAATTTGTGAAGAGAAGAGAATCTTTTTCAAGCTCTCATTTTAAAATGAAATACAGGTTGACATACCTGCAACCTAGTCTTAATTACATCAGCAGGGGTGACCAGAGAACAACATACCTGCAACCTAGTCTTGATTACATCAGCAGGGGTGACCAGAGAAGCAGCGGGCATGCCGGCTATGGCGCCCGCGACCAGTAAACTTCCCGGGTGATTGTAGCCGTTGTCATCAGCAAATTTAACTTTCAAGTGGGCGTATGCTGGGAAATAGATTGCGCTAAACGGAACGTCTCGTAGAAAACACGCCTTGGCTCCCTGAGAACATTTACATAATAATTGTATGTGACTGTAAAGAAGTTGTGTGATCAATGACCAACCTCACTTCACACATCTGTCACATGAGTCCTAGTTAGTACCTCTCTGTCCAGTGACACCAGTGTATGAGCCATACAGTGTTTCTTTACTCCCTCTCATATATACGTATCATAACTATTCAATCTTGTTTCTCTCTTTATACAACATACAATGATAGAAGTAATAAGAAGATGTTATGTACTAGTGTGTACATGTGTGTACATGTGTGTACATGTGTGTGTGGGTCTAAATGAGAACACAAGTAATATAGACACATATTTAAAGTGAAGTGCATTCTGTATGGTAAAATATTGTGATATATGGTAGAGGAAAGACGGAAAGTAACATAATTGTACTGACCTTCTTTCCTGTACTTTCTACCATATATCACAAAGTGCTACTCAAAAAGGACAAAGAGGTTTTCGTTAAAGCGATATAATTAATGTTTTGTGATAAAAAAAAGCTACGACCACACAAATACGGCTTTCTATTTCCTACTTGTATTTATCAAAGCCGATCAGCAAACAAAAGGAAACATTGAAAGTTTGTTTATTCTTTAAACTGAGTACAAATCAAACTCAATGTTCCAACTATAAATACTTAGTCAAAATCTCTAAGTTTTGAAAATATGTACAATAACTGAAAGTTGATTCAAACTATGAATGTTGAGTATTTGCAGCCTCTTGTTTATAACTACCCCTGTCGGGTTTTTGACGAGAGTCGATCAGTTTCCACACAACTCACCTTGTACATGCCGAACAATCCCAGCTCCTTGACGACACTCAAAGCACCCACTTTGGCACTCCCGGCTATCTCACCCGCTACTTGGAGACGAATCTTAACAATTTCCAGGGGGTTGGTAAATACTACCTGCGATCCTCCTGCCTGTGAACAATGGCGGACACTTACAATATATTCTAGAGTGAGAGTGGATATGTGGAAGAAGATAAAACTGTAACTGATGAGCAATCCGAATCAATATGACATCTCTTGTTTATTATTTCACACTCATCTGAGAGATCCCATGTATAGATATCAACTCTGGTTCACCTGGTGCTGACAGTGCAGCCAACTCAACTAAACTGCTCGGTTATTTCACACTCATCTGAGAGATCCCATGTACAGATATCAACTCTGGTTCACCTGGTGCTGACAGTGCAACCAACTCAACTAAACTGCTCGGTTATTTCACACTCATCTGAGAGATCCCATGTATAGATATCAACTCTGGTTCACCTGGTGCTGACAGTGCAACCAACTCAACTAAACTGCTCGGTTATTTCACACTCATCTTGAGAGATCCCATGTATAGATATCAACTCTGGTTCACCTGGTGCTGACAGTGCAACCAACTCAACAAAACTGCTCTGTTATTTCACATAAAAGTGTGTATCTTGCTTGGGTTAATATAGTTTTAACTTTATTTACATTGCCCTAAATAAAATTCTAAACTATTTGTATATTATAATAAGAATATATCTGTAAAAACATTTGATCAAAACTGTTTTTTATGTGTTGAGAACCCTTGATAGCGAGTTCAAGTGACAGAGTAGACACTTTCTGATTATTAAATATTATTATTATTATTATTATTAGCGCCGCGTCTTACTACCCGTTCGGGTTATACGCACTTACACTAATGTGTAATGGTAGGGTGATTGTGAGATGAAATGGAGGACCTACAGTTTAACGTGGGATCCGAACCACGGTGGAGGCCTGGCATTCCTCACATTCACAAGATGTCTTGTCAGAGGTGAAGGAAGGGTATGGTAATAAGATAAATCTGTGCCGGGACCGAGGATTGAACCCCGGCCGCCAGTATAGAAGTCTGACACCTTACCCCTAGACCGCCAGGTCACCCTATTAAATATTCATACACTTGAAATATGCTCTTGCTATTTGTAACGATACATGACCTGTAATTAAGAGTAATTTATGATGAGCTCTAACATTAACATGACGTGATCAACTGATCTTCACTACAAAATACTAGACAAGTGTTAAACTTCTAAGGAATTGTTTCAAACTTTCTAAAAGCATATAAAAAACAAGTGTTTATCCAACTTACACAACCACCTGCTATGAATTCTGCGTAGAGCGGTATATTGCCATTTTTATCACTTAGTTTATCACGCACCAAGTCATTAACCTAAAACACAACATCACACATAAAACATTTCTTATGGTGAACCTCACAGACACAGTTTACAATGAACACAAAACAACTGCAAGTGTTAGTGAAAGATAGTGTTTAAAAGTGTTTTTGTGTTTGATAGTGTTTTATTCAAACAATGTCCACCCCAATTTCAGTTAGGTAAGTGTTGGCTGTCCCTCCTGAGATAAACAATGTCTACAATCGTGTGACAGGTGAGTGTTGGCTATCCCTGAGATAAACAATGTCTATCGTGTGACAGGTGATTGTTGGCTATCCCTCCTGAGATAAACAATGTCTACAATCGTGTGACAGGTGATTGTTGGCTATCCCTCCTGTGATAAACAATGTCTACAATCGTGTGACAGGTGAGTGTTGGCTATCCCTGTGATAAACAATGTCTACAATCGTGTGACAGGTGAGTGTTGGCTGTCCCTCCTGTGATAAACAATGTCTACAATCGTGTGACAGGTGAGTGTTGGCTATCCCTCCTGAGATAAACAATGTCTACAATCATGTCTCAGGGGAGTGCTAAGATTCATCAGTGGTTGTTTTTTACACAGTACATTAGTTACCAAGCCGCCAGATTGTTTACTGTTCTGTGAAGAGGGGCAATATCCAGACAGCAGGGAACACAGCCTACAAAGGATCAACTCGTGGATAAAACAATACCATCAACAGATATCTTTTAATAACTTTACTTGCGACATTGGGGGCTTGAAAGCTCATTGACACACTACCTATCCTTATCTTGAGCTAGTTCTATCCAGTCCACCCCATCATTGTCGTGTGTTCTATCCAATGTTATCCCTCCGGCTATGTCTGTCTTCACACTGGAGTTACCAGTCAGTCTATCTATCTATCATTCGCATGTCCTGCCCGGCGTAATCTAAAAGTCTGGATTATCCTAACAACTTCTTGTGATGAGCACAGGATATGTAACTCATCTTTATGTAACCTCCTCACCTGCCCAGCAGCCCCAGCCCTAGTTTATTTTTTCATCATGTAAGGTTAAGAGACCACTTTTCACACTAATAGCAAATAATCGAATAGATGATTGTATTGTATATTCAGAGTTTTACTTTCTTTGAAAGCAGGTGAGATATGAACAACTTACTGACCGAGTGATACCACGCATTTCTCGATTGTACTCAATTTCTAATCTAATATCATTATTGCTAGTTAAAATTGTTCCTACATTTTTAAACTCACCAACCCTGTAAAATGATATGTTGTTGGACGTAATCTATAAATTATCGCCTCCAATCTGTGTTCTCTGTGTGATCATATACTTAGTTTCTAAGTCTATTTCCTCTCTAGCCTCCAATAAAAGTCTGTATTCCTTACTATTGCCCAATAAAGCTCAATCAACTGCATTGTACCGTTGAATGTCGACCCTTGGTACTCTCTTGCAATAATCTAATAACGTTATGTAGGTAAAGACTGAATATAACAATTGTCGGTACTCGCAGAACCAGGAAAGCCAGACGCTATACAATGTGGAAGGTACACACAAACACATCCTATTTTATTAACATGTGAAATATTTGTAACTTTCTTTCAAACTTGTTTCCCAGACACGATAACGACAATAAGAATATTCAAGTTTTGGAATGGAGTTATAGGGCAGACCAAGAGAAAGTGTGAATTTATTCCTAGTAATAATCATTTCCATGTCTTGTGCTATAATGGTAGTAATAATATACCAACAATAAACAATCATACACCTGCAATTTGTTAAAATAATATAAAACAGCTTCAGCATAAAAATAATGTTAAATAAATCTAATGTTATGAAAAGTGACAAGTTGAACAGCTGGTCTTGCAGGTCGTGTAGTTACACTAGCAAGGGGTTCATTGTGGCTTTAACTGAGTCACTGTTGTACCGTGAGTTTAATAGCCTTCTCTGGCGCGACGCCCATCAGCTGTGGTACCAGACCTCGATACAGTCCGAAGAAGCCCTCGTGCCGTATGACCTTCTTGCAGCAGTCCCAACTGTTCCTGTACATGACCTCTTCCATGAACGCTCCAGTGCGCTGATTCTGCATGCGAGTCTTCACCAGGTCGATGGGGTACACGGTCGTTGCCCCCACAGCTGCGGAGATAGACACGGTGTACAGTGGACTACCTCACTAGTAGTCGCTAGTAGTCACTAGAAGTCGCTAGAAGTCACTAGTAGTCACTAGTAAACACTAGAAGTCACTAGTAGTCGCTAGTAGTCACTAGTAGTCACTAGTAGTCACTAGTAAACACTAGAAGTCACTAGTAGTCACTAGAAGTCACTAGTAGTAACTAGAAGTCACTAGTAGTAACTAGCAGTCACTAGAAGTCACTAGTAGTCACTAGAAGTCACTAGTAGTAACTAGCAGTCACTAGTAGTCACTAGTAGTCACTAGTAAACACTAGAAGTCACTAGTAGTCACTAGAAGTCACTAGTAGTCACTAGTAGTCACTAGTAAACACTAGAAGTCACTAGTAGTCGCTAGTAGTCACTAGTAGTCACTAGTAGTAACTAGAAGTCACTAGAAGTCTAGTAGTCACTAGTAGTCACTAGAAGTCACTAGTGGTCACTAGAAGTCACTAGTAGTCACTAGTAGTCACTAGAAGTCACTAGAAGTCTAGTAGTCACTAGAAGTCACTAGTAGTCACTAGAAGTCACTAGTATTAACTAGAAGTCACTAGTAGTCACAATAAGTCACTAGTAGTCACTAGAAGTCCCTAGAAGTCACTAGTAGTCACTAGAAGTCACTAGAAGTCACTAGAAGTCACTAGTATTAACTAGCAGTCACTAGTAGTCACTAGAAGTCGCTAGTAATCACTAGAAGTCACTAGTAGTCACTGGTAGTAACTAGCAGTCACTAGTAGTCACTAGTAGTAACTAGAAGTCACTAGAAGTCACTAGAAGTCACTAGTAGTCACTAGAAGTCACTAGTAGTCACTAGAAGTCACTAGTAGTCGCTAGAAGTCACTAGTAGTCACTAGTAGTCACTAGCAGTCACTAGTAGTCACTAGAAGTCACTAGTAGTCACTAGAAGTCACTAGTAGTCACTAGAAGTCTACTAGCAGTCACTAGTAGTCACTAGAAGTCGCTAGTAATCACTAGAAGTCACTAGTAGTCACTGGTAGTAACTAGCAGTCACTAGTAGTCACTAGTAGTAACTAGAAGTCACTAGAAGTCACTAGAAGTCACTAGTAGTCACTAGAAGTCACTAGTAGTCACTAGAAGTCACTAGTAGTCGCTAGAAGTCACTAGCAGTCACTAGTAGTCACTAGAAGTAACTAGAAGTCACCAGTAGTCACTAGCAGTCACTAGTAGTCACTAGCAGTCACTAGTAGTCACTAGTAGTAACTAGAAGTCACTAGAAGTCACTAGTAGTCACTAGTAGTCACTAGCAGTCACTAGTAGTCACTAGAAGTCACTAGTAGTCACTAGAAGTCACTAGAAGTCACTAGTAGTCACTAGCAGTCACTAGCAGTCACTAGAAGTCACTAGAAGTAACTAGAAGTCACCAGTAGTCACTAGAAGTCACCAGAAGTCACTAGTAGTTATGTTGCTACTCACCTCCTCCGATAGAACCCAGGGTGAACCTGTAGGCGCTCTCCAGAACTTGTATAAATATCCCCCTTTCCTCTGGACTCTGGAAGAACAGAACAACAATTCACGTATCGCAGGGAAACAAGTCAATATCTGTAACTCTAAATGGTTCTTTATTGATCAAGACGTCTTGAATGTGATTGGTGCAATAAGTGAGGTTTCAATCAAAGTTACTCACAGACACAGCTTTAATTTCCGTCAGTCGTTTGGTTATGTGTTTGAAATACTGCTCCGGGGCGATTGATTGGAGGTCGTTGTAAACTATTCGTCTGGAATAGACCAATACAAACATTGGATTACTGAAAACCACAACACAACATAAATTATAGTTCACTATCTTATAAACCACACCATAGTGGAACCAAGCAAGGTAGCAGTCTTACCTTGGCTGATTACACTATGACTATCTTATAAACCACACCATAGTGGAACCAAGCAAGGTATGATCCCTGCCTGCCTGTGTGAGACACAATCACACCTTCTTGTGTGTGTGTGTGTATGTGTGTGTGTGCATTCTCATATTGCATAATCCTTGTGTGTTTTACCTCTAGTTTTTATACATTTTACTACTTGTGTGTTTTTATATATATTATTAATTGTATTGGTTAAATGTAAGAACAGGTGGTAGCCCTCACTTCACCATTAGTCGACTATTATTGTTATTATTATTATTAGGGTGAACAATGAATGGACCATAAAACATAGCAGAACCATGAATGGACCATAAAACATAGCAGAGCCATGAATGGATCATGGATGGATCATGGATGGAGGTTCATACATCAGTGTTGTTTTGTTTCAATTGTGAACCGTGAGGCCTACAACGCGCAATAAAACCATAATCACCCAAACCAGGTCCGGTGATGCTCCCCGAGTGATTGCTGCAGACTGCGCTCCAGACAGCACAGACAACAGAGGTTGTCCAGTGGCAGCAGTGGGAAATAGTAAGCGAGGTTATATTTAGTTGCAAATGTTGCCATCATTTCTTATTTTCTAATCTTATTCCACATTTAACAACCTCAAACACTAAACTTTATAATCTATTTTCAAGTCTTTGACTAGTTGTTGGTTTCCACTTGGTAATTAATTAATTTGATTACCAATTTTCTTTGTAACAATACCAAAGACTATAATTAATGCTGGAGCCTTAATGAAAGGAAACACAACATAAAAGCAAGTTGAACATTAAGAGACTTTAGTAACCAAAATACACGATGAAACCATCAAAGATACTCCCACAATAACATCGTCTGCAGTCATCATCTTGCATCACACACACGGGATAGAAGACAAATGAATACTTGAGGTACAATTACCAGTACATTACCAGTACATTACCAGTTGTAATCATCAAGATTTGCGACTGGTATTCAAGATTAATCTGCTCCATGGCAAACTAGCTGTGATACTTCTCTTACGTTTGAAAAAAGGAATATTAGGAAAATGGTAGAGCACAGATAAAGGTAGTCACACCAACACATATTTACAACCATCAATATTTCAATGCTATTATAGCATCTTCCTCTGGAAGTAGTAGTTAGACCTATTATAGCATCTTCCTCTGGAAGTAGTAGTTAGACCTATTATAGCCTCTTCCTCGGGAAGTAGTAGTTAGACCTATTATAGCATCTTCCTCTGGAAGTAGTAGTTAGACCTATTATAGCATCTTCCTCTGGAAGTAGTAGTTAGACCTATTATAGCATCTTCCTCTGGAAGTAGTAGTTAGACCTATTATAGCATCTTCCTCTGGAAGTAGTAGTTAGACCTATTATAGCATATTCCTCGGGAAGTAGTAATTAGACCTATTATAGCATCTTCCTCTGGAAGTAGTAGTTAGACCTATTATAGCATCTTCCTCGGGAAGTAGTAGTTAGACTCTATTATAGCATCTTCCTCTGGAAGTAGTAGTTAGACCTATTATAGCATCTTCCTCTGGAAGTAGTAGTTAGACCTATTATAGCATCTTCCTCTGGAAGTAGTAATTAGACCTATTATAGCATCGGAATATTGATGGGTGTAAATATGTGTTAGTGTGACTACTTTTATTTGGGCTCTAATATTTTATCATTTTATTTATTTATTACAAAATGTTTTTGCTCAATACACTTTTTTCATACATAAAAAAAGGAATATGTATTTAAGTCAAATAAATATTTACAATTAATGCCAAATTGTTGTTTAACTTGAACATGTTAGGCCCATATCAATGTGTGACTTGCCACTTGATAACATGATAAAATCTTTCAAGAGGACAGTAGTATATGTCCGAGCACCGCGTGGGAATGACAGGAAGGGGACCATCACTATACACAAACGTGTCGGAATGATTCTCTCTCGATCTTTCCGGCTCTTTCTACCACTCCGTGTACGTCCCGTCAAGATGGTATATTTCACAATATTGTTGTATTCATTGTTAAATATTTTCTCCGGGCTCATTAGCCCGAGTTTGTTTTCATTATTAATGACTCACCCTTGGTTATCATTAGAATGAATATCAGTCTTCTTTGCCCTGTATCGTGTGTTTTTGATGGGGTGGTCAGACTCCCAATACTTTGAGGCCATTCCTACAATAGTCCAAGCTTGTTAGTAATTAAGATACTTTCTTTTTGTTAACAGAAACATAACATTGTTATCTTCTTTCTAATGGGACAGTTTAAATTTCCCCGGCAAAGTAACAGTGAGCCAACTTTCCAATAACGGACTGCGAGTGTCTTGTGTCGACAGTGAGTAGCCTCAGAGTATCAAGGTCATCTGTATATTATACAATCTGTACAGTATTTACAATACTATACAGTGCAGTAGTTTGACTGTTGTAATTAATAGCCACAATATACAGCTTCATTTACAATAAACCGTGTTCAAGAAGAATGATTTCAAATAAATATACACGGACTTACTCGCTCTATTGTTTGAAAATGGAGATATTTACTCTAAACTCGTAATATAATATACACTAGCAAACCCAATAATAAATTGCACTACACTTATGTAAAACTTTTTATTTTGAGTGCCAGTTTTAAACTTTATAATTTTGTTTTTAAAGAATTAATGTCTTCAATTGTGTGTTTGGATCGATAAAAAAGATCAATGTTGGGTCCACAAGGGTCAACACCTCGTGTTAAAATTTCAACTTCCGGTTAAAATTGTTAACATTTTATTGGATGTTGCAAATCTTCATGCCATCGCATTGCTATTAAATTCCTCATTTATAAATTTTGACCAATAAAAAATGTAAATATTGACTATTT
>CABEEJ010011649.1:0-10446 GCA_901482245.1 Timema douglasi | reverse complement strand
TGATACGCTTCTTTTACCCTATTGTACACATTGCAAAAGCGAGAACGAGACGTGGTAAATAGACGTATGAACACGGCACCTCAAAGATTGACCACGGTTCTTTTTCACACCTCATTTTCACGTCTCAGATTTAGCCGTGCTTCTACGTCAATGTAAACACAGCTTAAGGCTTTGTTTACCTCAGTGGTACAGTAACAATGGTTTATAATGTTGCTATTAGTTGAGTAGATTAGTGCAAGTTTAAATGGTATCTCTCAAGCTAGTTGACTTACTACTGCTGGTGAGTTTTAACACGGAACTCGGCCGCACAAGCAGGGGTGGAAAGAGAGAAGCGGGAGGGATGCTCTCCTAGCAGTGACAACGTTCACTTGTCCTTGAACTGATCCACGCATGTGTACTTTTTTTTTTTGCCACTGCACAACACCCAGAGTTTCATGTTAAGCCTGTTGTACTTTCATATATTTGTGTAAATATAAGTGAGCAGGATGCCAAAAATCAAACCATCTCAATCCTACCATTTACGACAGTTAGTTAACGATTTTGGTGAAAGTGTTTTTTCCACAGTTGGGAAAGTACTATTTTGTAAATTGTCCATGTAAACAGTTTCAGCAGAAAAAAAGGTTTTCTGTTACTAAGTATATTGGTCGTGAGAAACACAAGAGTGCTTTAGAACGGAACGCAACAAAGAAATTAACTCAAAGATTGCTGTTCCAAAGTGCTTCAACCTCTAAAACCAAATCATCTTCTTTTAATCAAGAGTTGTGCGAAGTATTGTTGTCAGCTAATATTTCACTCGGAAAAGTAAATAACCCTAGATTTCGCGAGTTTTTAGAAAGGCACACGGATAATTCTATACCAGATGAATCTACTCTGGGTAAAAGCTATGTGAGCTTGTGCTATGAGAAAACTATAGATAAAATACGAAGCAGTGGGTGCTGGAAAAAAATCTGGGTATCAATTGATGAGACAATATATGTAGAAGGCCGCTATGTAGGTACCGTAGTTATTGGAGCTCTTGAACTGAATACTGTTGGTCAAATATTTCTCTTGAATACATAAATCTTGTATAAAGCCAACCACTCCACAATCAGCAAGTTGTTTGATAAATCCCTGTTTCCGCTTTGTACTGACGGTATTAAGCACGATGATGTTCTTCTTTTTGTAAGTGATGCTGCGCCGTATAGGGTCAAAGCAGCAACTGTAATTAAATAATTATATTCTAAAATGATTCACGTAACATGTGTCGCTCATGCAGTTCATCGAGTTTCTGAAGAGGTGAGAAAGAACTTTGGAAATGTTGACCAACTAGTGTCAAACGTTAAAAAAGTATTCTTGAAAGCGCCATCTAAAGTAGTTAATTTCAAGATGGTGGCACCTGATGTACCTTCACCACCTCCTCCAATAATTACACGATGGTGCACATGGCTTCATGCGTGTTTCTATTATTGTGACCATATTCGTGTTTTAAAAACAGCCGTGAACAGATTTGACAGTGAAGAGGCCGTATCTATCAAGATTGCACAAGATACGCTCTCAGATCGCAAAATTGAGGCAAACTTGGCGCATATCAAGAATAATTTCAGTATTTTGACCGTAACCATAACAAACTTAGAAAAGACAGGTGTGTCATTGTCTGACAATACTGCTTTTATCAAAACACTGCAGGATAATCTCAAGAAAGCTTCAAGCAAATTTGGAGAAGCAGTGTTTACAAAACCTCAGAATGTGTTGATAAAAAATTCGGGATTCAAAACAGTGTGTGAAATTGCTGACATAATCACCGGTAAAAGTGACTCATTATAAGACATTGAAGAGGACACATCGCCTGGTGACATTCCATACTTCCAAGTATACTCCAATAACATTCGTGGATGTAGAGCGCAGCTTCTCCAGGTACAAAAACCTCTTGGCCGATAACCGCCGATCTTTCACACCTGAGAATCTGAAGATGACCTTCGTTGTGAATTGCAATGCAGAATAAGGTGTACTTTTTATCTCTATCATTCGCACATGCACACAAATGTTCTCCTTTTTTATTATCTTATTGGGCAGATTGATTATACAATATTTATTAAATTATTTATTCTTTTACAGGATTCCCACAATACCATGATCGGACAAGAAGAAGAAGAATTGGATTTGAGATGTATTATTGATTTTTAAGTGTGTTTTTTGTACTTTTTAGAATAAAAAATCGCGTTTTTAAGTGCCTCTCTTTGGTTTTTAAGGTAGTTTTTCTTATTTATGAGAGCATTAATACTCCATTTTTAAGTGCATTTTTGGGTTTTTTAAGGGCATCAACTTCCGGGCCCTGCCTATAACTCATGAGATAAGCTTTTATGAATCTTTAAAATACAATTTATTATGAGACTCAGTTTTAAATTTAGTTTTACATTTCTTACTTGTGATTTGATTATTGTAAATATTTAATAATTCCTTTTTAAAACTTTCGCCCCGATCCTAATGGTTTTATTAGAGCCTAAATACAACAAGTGGAGAGTCAAATATAAAATTAATGGTAGTAGGGCCTATCTGATTTTATATTTTGTTTTATTTTTGTTCTGTGCTCCAGAGGTTGAAAGAAATTTTATAATTATAGAGAGATTATATTTCAATTATTTATTTTACCTACAAATTGAGTGTTTTAAAGCTTAAATGTTTTGTTCGGCATTACTGTAATGAATGTTCAAAATACCCCACCAGGTTGTCCAATCCCGAGCATCGCAAATTTTTACATATTATACCTAAGTGGGTGCTTTAATAAGTGTTCATTCAATATCCTGAATTAGAAAAGAAAATATTTTATTAAATTTTACAACAATTTTTTCTTAAGTGTTGAGCATTCCCCACCCGCCCCTGCAGAGATGGTGCAAAAAGGTTTGGTTATTGAAGAAAATAGGGGTCTTAATAAATAAATATATTCCTTTCCTTAGAATGTTGAACTCGGTTATTTCAAAGAGAGAGAGATGTGAATAACAATGTGGAGGCTAACTGATGAAGATATTTAGTTATAATGAATGAACAATTGTCGTGGGGTCGCCCTGGTAGAATTGGCAGGGGGCTCATAGCTTATGGTTAGGGGAGGGGGGTTATTAATTACACTAAAGAATAAGGACACGGGGGAATTTGAGTCATCGCGAGGTTGGAGAGTTATAACACGAGTATATAGGTGCAAAGGGGGCAAAAAGCGACTACACTCTTTTTCAGGCTTATGATTGTTTTTAGCTTTTAGTGAACATAACCTATAATAAACTAGATTACCTGTTTTATTTGATTTAGCTATGAATATTGTGACAAATGGTAAAAAAAATACTTGCCTAAACTAGTAATTAGTCGTAATTTAGAAATATATTGGATTTATATGACCATAAGTAATAACCAAGTAAATAAATAATTATTTAAAAATAAACTGGATATATAATGCCACAGGTAAATAAACTTCATTTAGGCCAACTATTGTAATTGGTTAAAAACGCACATCTATTTAAAATGAATAAGCAGATTCTTTTGGGGGAAAGGAGGACAAAAGAAATACAATTGGTAATTTTATATGAGTAATTTGTTAATTTTGAGTATTGGACCTACTTCTCTCAATAATATCAGAGTATTTTTTAAATAAAATTTACTACAAGACTCTGTCTTAGTTTAATATTAATAGTTTTGATATCGACTAACGAAGCTGAGGGTAGCTATTGTTTTATACTCCTAATATTAGTTTACCGTCTCTGTCACTCCCTTCTGATTGAGATAAAAGGCTGAAACTTTGTACAAGTTCCTAATTCGTAAGACAATTCAAACTATTAAAATGTTAGCCAGATCAGTCCCTAATTGCAATTTTTACTTTCTCATCACAGGAGAAAATATTGGTATCGTGAAAAGATCTATCTCGAGATTTTGACAAATTTTTATATTTTATGTTAACACGAACCCAAAAAATCTGACTTCACAATTCTGTCTGTCCCAATGCCTGCCTGTTTGTCCCTGGACACGGGTTCTAAACGGTTTAATGGATTTTGTTCAAACTTGATATTTAAATATTATAAGGCTATAACCCAATTTTTTTTTACCATAACCCTTCAATTAAGGGTAGTTTACTGATGAATAAATTTCTGAATTCCAAATTTTAAGAAAATGGTTTTTACGACTTTGTTTAAAATGCATATCTAGGATTTGTTTGTCATGACAAACAGCACTGTATAATTATTGAATTCAGGGAAAAATTCGTTGACAGGTAGCTTACTGATGGAAAATTTTGAAAATTCCAAGTATTTCGAAACTATCTTTGACGATTCTGTTCCAAAAGGATGTTCATGTTTGGTGGAAGTTGAGGTTTGTTTTTTCCAAATGTCCCCAACAGTGACAACGTCCTTAGGCTTGTTGCTGATGTTAAAGGGGCCCTCGGGCTGCCTACCCACATATATTTCCAAGCTGTACGTGTAGTACATTTTAGCCTCCACTAGAGCATATATTTTTAATCCATATCTGTTGCGTTTTGAAGGTATAAATTGCCTTAAGGACCACTTCCTCCGAGATCCTTCTAACTTTTCATCCACCGTAACGTCTTTCCCTAACGACAGTTTGTAACAAAGATGATAACTATTCCGCGGACTGCTGCTAGTTTATCATGAACTTTCCTTATTTGTCTGGTATCAAGATCATCAAATCACATACATCCGATGGGAAGTTTGAAAGTTTTCAAGCTCATTACAATACGAATACGTTCTACTCCAAACCCATCTTCACCCCAAAGCTCTACCAATGAGTTTGTTGATCCCAGTGACAGTCTGTCGCTTCTTAGGACTCCTGCAAGGTAGAGTAATACAATGACAGCTTTGATTTCAACCACATTTGTTGTTATTGAGTCCCTTTCACGTTGAAATTGATTCAGTTTTTTTAAAAATATATTTATTAGAGTACTGCACAATCATTTCAATTATATCTTCTGAGATAGAGCATTCCAAACATTCGTACGGTGTGAAGACATTCCGAGCACCTCCAAGTATACTGGCTCCCTCGTCTCCCTCCAGAAGTTGGTTTTTTCTTTGACCATTTAGTAATTTTATTTTTACCTACGTACTCATATTTATCTATTTCCTCTTCCACGGAGCCCAGTTCCTCCTCTTATTCCTCTTGTTCAGTGTCCTAGTCTCCCTCTCTTTCTACTATACAGTCTTCCCCATCTGTATCTAGCTCATCTTCAAAATATTCATAAAGATCTAGCTCATCATTCAAAAGTAGTCTCTGAACAGCCTCCGGGTCATTTGGGTTATGTAGATCAAAAGTTGGTTGCTCACGTGCCATAACGAAAAAAGAGGAAAAATACTTTCTAACGTGATCGGGCGGAATTAATCTATCAGATTATGTAACAACAACAAAAAGGGCCAAAATTGAAGAAATCGATAGTTCATACTTGTACATATGTAATGATACATATTTTACAATAGTTTTTAAGGAATAAAATTGATGTGCCCGATGGAGGGTTCATGGAATGTCTTTGGATATAAGTAATACTCAATAACTTAAATTTAACATTTTAGTAAACATTGTCTTAATTAAAAAATAAAAACTTTTCTGCCCATATCAATTTCATTTTCATCATGCATAATTAAGTACTTTCATGACATGTTTGGTTAGAAATTAATATTAAATCCAAACTAATGAATAACTAGGAATAATTCATGCGTTAGTTTGTAAGTTGTGCTGATATAATCCTGTGTTCATTAAGTAAGCCGACACATTAAATACCCATACATCAATATGGTTTCTATCAAAAAATAAAATTATGTTTGCATAAATCCTGTGCTATATCTTAATTTTATTACTAACGAACATTTGGAACCCTTTTGAGAATAAAAACTTTTTTTTTGCTGTCAACATTGATACCATTTTATTATATAGTAATAGGGGCGTGGGAGACCTCGGGGTTGCGGGCCGTTCACATGTAGCCGCGAGAATTTTCGGTATATTAGGGTACGCTGCTGATTATAGACATGATTACAAATTCACACAAAATATTAAAGGTTTCGATTATTACAAATAAAACAACGTATATTATTATTAAAAATTTATTAGTAAAAAAAATTGAATCAACATTTTTTTCAATGCTTGTGATGCTCGGGTCTCAGGAGGATAAAAATGTAATATTTCAAAATAATAATAATAAGCTTGTCTTGCACAAAACATGTTTTTATGTTAGATATTATTGTATAATAATGTTACTATTTTAGACTCGACCATTGTAATTGTAAAAATATATTAATTAAGGATATATAATTAAACATGGCTTTGATGTCAAGTTGAAGAAAAAAATAAAATATAAATAATGAATATCGATAATAGAATATAGTTAACGTTAGTCAATCTCTCATGCATAAAGACCCAACAGATAATTTTTCCTTCTCTCCCCCACTTTTTTTTTCCGGTGACTAGCTAATTCTGACTAGAGACTTTCAAAAACAGAGGAGAAGCGATTAAAAGCTGATATAATGTGACCTTAAGTGATCTTTCCCCTGGCGATAAAGTTTTTCACCAGAGCAACACCTAATTAGCTTTTGCTTAAAAAAGAGAAGATGGGAGGGAACTCTACTGATAGCCTGCTAGGGGTAACACTCCACTGCACCGTTCCCAGATGCGTGAAGCTTCCATTTAAATTGCTAATTTAGGAACAATTTTAACTAGCACTAATGATATTAGAGTGGAAGTTAGGATATTAATACAGACAGGAAATAAATGATATTACTCGGTCCGTAAGTTATTGACATTTCGCTTCATTTCAAGGAATGTAAAACTTAAAACAATAATTCTACCGTTTTTTAAAGTTGTTTGAAAACAAGATGCTTAGGAAAACACTAGGCCCAAAAAGTTTTAAATATATTTAGTAAGTCTCATAGAATATGGTAGGCAGGACATGCAGCGCGAATGAGAGAATCTAGAAACTTGTTCTGGGTATTGCCTGGCAAGAAACTATTGGTAAGACCCATACGCAGATGGAAGAATAACATTAAAATGGACCTGAAGGAGATGGGGTGTAATGAGGTGGACTGGATAGATTTGGCTCAAGATAGGGATAGGGTGTAATGAGGTGGACTGGATAGATTTAGCTCAAGATATGGATAGGTGGGATACTTTGGCAAGTGCGGCCATTGACTTTCAAGTTCCTAAAACTATAAAATAAGTAAATAGTTCTCAACATTACCAAGTGTGGTACATTTATCAAAATACCAATTATAACAAATAATTAAGATTTTTTCCCATTGTTATCTTTATTTTAAATTTTTTGTCTCATAGATAATAAAGTATAATTTACATATTTTTACCATTAATAATCAAAACTAATTGATTTTTTTTTACTATAATAATAAAACAAAAACTTACATAGGTACTTTGCCATACGTAAAAGTAAAGTTTTAACTTTGTTTCTTTGTTGAGTGCATGGACCCTTGCAACAAATCACAACCATCAACAATATTAAAAGTGGAGATAATATAGTACAATGCATGACGAAAGAGTGAGCCAGGAAAAAACAGAGAAACCGATATAATGCTGAGGGGGTCGAGGAAAAAACACGATAACCTTTATTTTATGAAAAAATTAGAGTAACCTCGATGCGTTTCTGCGTTCCTTGATGAGTACTCGCTAGCCGTTCTGACGGTGCTAATATCCAAGCAGGCAAGAGAAAATAAGAGAAAATAAAAGAAAAACGAAAACAATGACCCGCCATTTTGGGGGTGTACGAGATTCGGCCAAGCTCTGTAGTCTCGTTTTCACTTTTTCAAGATTATTTTTCAGTTTAATTATGTTTAGTAATTTCCTGGGTTATTTTACATATAACATTAATTCTCGAATTATTACATATTTAACTCATTTAATTAAATTTAATATATTACCGAAGTAAAATGCCACACATCTGTAGTTCTGTGATAGTGCAAAATCTTTGTTTTGAAATTGTATTATGTTGATCAATGCGTGAATCTTGTATTTAATTTAATGTGAGCTCTACATCCTTGTGACCAAGTGTTAAACCTAGCAAAATGCCACAAATAGGTTGTGCTGTGAAATTCAGTCACACAACGGAAAACAGATTTCCAGCTGATCCCAAAAGGAGTATCATTTGGGAATCCAACCTAAAGCGGGTGCATTGGCAAAGGAAAGGACACCACAGGATTTGTGTGGTAAGCATGATCTCTTCTTTCTTATTAATCTTATAACGAAATTTTGAGCAAGAAACATAACCAAGGTATCTTGACAGTTATTAAGGTTAGATTTGCATGAATACCGTAGGCCTATCTGGGGTTAAGTAACTTAAAGTAGGCTATATAAGTCATTAGAAAATGTACATGGCCTAAGCCTATTAAAACTAATCAGCATAAACAACTGATGAGTCCTCTAATTTTGGACCCTATTCACTTAGACAACGTGTCTTGTACGTCTTAACCGTTCCATTTAAAACCATTTCTTTCTTAGAATGTTAGAAATATTGTTATCAGCCGTACATTATTTCAAAAATTAAAACGTAGAATCAATTTGAACCACAAAAGAAGAAAAAAACTTTTACATTAAATAGGGAAAATATCACCTCACCTAAGCGACGGATATCTTTCGGCCGTTCTAGAACTATTGATCACATTACAGTAAGCCCCAAACATAATTTTTACCGCCTATGATGGTCACAATTTACTTTACTTCAAAGTAAATTAACTTCCAATGATTGAAATAGTTGTAGGTGATCACAAGTAGGCCTATCCAAAACTACCACACCATAAACAAGGTTAAACATAATACTGATGACGTCATTGAAATAACACAAGTTTATATTTGTTATTAGGTATGACGCTTATCCAACCGAGTTTAACTTTACCTTTTATTATTATAACACTTTATAAACCCAGCTCAACCTAACGTTTTATGTATAAATAAATTAAATTTACAATTATATATAAAATAAACCATTCAATGTAATAAACGTGGGTGATATATATCGTACAATGAAGTTATTGCCATTTTAGTGCGGACTGCGCTAGATTGTGAGTGTAACGCAAAGAATCAAGGGACGGTGTCTTCCATCCAGTGCGCAAAATCAAAGGAAAGTCAAACGTAGGCCTAATCGTCATTATTTACAGTTTTAGAGCGATGTTTTATTTAAATATAGTATCTTATAAATTTGTTAAATATTTCTAAATCTTGGTGTTATTCGATTCTACATATTATAGTGTGCATAATAAAGTGAATAAAATATCAACAAGTGGTACCGTTTTAATGAAACATAGCCAAATGTGGGAAAGTTAAGACGTACTAAACTAGACAACATATAACATTTATTAAATTTATATTTTTTATGGCATAGGCTTACATATCTCACAATGTGTTGACAATTTCTAACAAACAAAACACACCAAAATAATGAGGTTAAGTAAAAAAAAATCAGCATAAAAGAGGCTATATTATTTATTAATTAGCACTGCATCTTACTACCCATACAGGTTATGCTACCTAAGAGGCTAACGTTAAACACAAGGCAATAAATTCAAGCTTAGAGCTACAACAGGGGCAACTTAAACACCAAAACCCTTGTTATCATACAATTAATTTACCAATACTATTAATTACACTACAATTAATTTATTTCTAGACTTTATTTGTGTAGATGATTTCATCTTCAAATGTTTGGATCAAAATGATTCAAAGAGGCATAGGCCTATGCAAAAAATTGTTTAATATTTTAATAGCTTACAATATGGGCAAATATTGTAATTGCTTAAACAAATAAAATATGGAATTCATGATGAATTAAAATACGCCCTTGGTATTATACTATAGATTAATTTGCACACATTTCTTCAACTTTGCAGTGCCATTTTGAAGGTCACTTTGAGGCATATAGAGCTGATCGGCTGTGAAAGCTTCGACAAGATGCCGTGCCAACAAATTTTTTCAACCCATTTTATCCATGGCCAAAAGAGTACATGAACAAAGGTAGACTTGATATACATTTAAATGTAAAGGAAATGTCTTAGGTCTAACTAAACCTTTGCTACTGATGTTTTAGTGTAGGCTCCTAGTGTTTAGTAACTAATGTTTTGTATTCAAAGCAGTTTCTTACATCACAAAATGCCTATAACTATTAAAAACTTTTTTTTCAATAAATCATAGTATTAAAATATAAATGGTCTTGCAAAATCCCTCTTAGGCCTCCTTCTTTAATCACACATTGATGTGTGGCTGGAGTAGAATTTTTTTAAGAGCAAACACTAATATTATTATTATTATTATTATTATTATGGTTTAGAGGCCCATCGACACAACGAGGTCATTAGGGCCTTGAAATGTATTGGAAACATAATAAAATCCACATAGGGGAGAGACATAATCATTCACCTGCAGAATGTGCAGGTAAAATTGATAGGTGATAAAATTTAAAAGCTATAAATTACCCATCTGAGACACTCC
>CABEEJ010011647.1:0-10449 GCA_901482245.1 Timema douglasi | reverse complement strand
TAAAAATAATTGTCATCGCCGATATGTCTAGGCAAACCAGCAAATAAAAAATATGTGTCCTGTTGCCTATGAGATTTATTTCACGGCGTCTAAATGCAGAGCTACATAGCCCTGGCACAAATGAGGCAACGGCATAAAATGAAAACATACATTTTTCAACACTCAAGGTTTTTTTTTTTTTCTATTTTCGACATNGTACCTAATATAAAGCCATGTCAACTTTTTTTCAAAATAACTACCGTTAAGAGATCTGACACCCTAACTCAATCATTATTACTATATCTGTTTACTTTTCTTTTTTTTAAGCGTCGTATCTTTTTACCTGTTCAGGTTAAAATCATATATACTAATTATGCTTATGAGCTAGAGAGGAGAAATTTTAAATTAAATTTAGAGGAAGTGTATCCCTTTTTCCATGGAGTAAGGAAGGGTGGAAAAACATTAAAAAAAAACAACCTTTAATCTATCCGACTGAGATTCAAACCACAATTTGCAATTCATCGGCAGTCCAATCTATTCTGAGTGTGACGTCTTAGACCACTTGTCCACCGGTCTGCCGGATCGGGTGTATTAGGTTTCATCATCGTTTGAGCCAAATATGTATTATGGGAAAGTCGACTGCTGATAGACCAGATGTGTTTGTTTTAATAAAAAAATATAGTTTTTAAGATGTAGGATGATTTAATAAATGTGTTAAAAACTTACACATTAAGATCATTCGACGGTGAGAACTACGAATATTTTTGACTCTAGAATATCTTGGCAGGAAATTTAATATTGGTGGGAGATTGGGTGTTATCTTGTGAATGATAGCAAGCAGCATTGTCTGGTCCCATTCCAGCAACACCAATAAATTAAGGAAGCCAGGATCCACTTTACCTGGGTACGTCATAAGTTTGGATTATCTGACCCTCTACATCGGCCTGAAATATTATTGTCTAATAGTCGGTTTTGTCCCTACAATCAATACAGTCATAAATAGAGATTTCATAAAATATACATTTAAAATCTATATTTACATTGAACATTTCTGACACAATAAAATTAACAAATAAAGTTATTTTTAAAAATATCAAACTAACTCTAAATAATAAAATTGTGTAACATAAAAGATGATAAAATCTATTATTAGGTTGTAAAAAATACAGAACTTATATATGATTAAGAATTATATAATTTTACCTCCAGTGTTTTTGCAATTTTTACGGAATTTTTTTGTTGTTGCTAAAATGAATAAACAGTACAAAATAAGTTTAGTTTTATTCATTTCGTGATATAAGTCGTTGATGAATATCTGTCCTGAGAAAAGCGACGTTTTTTGATAAACTATTTAAATAAAGATAAAAAGCTGTCATTAAATTTCAGGACACCCAGACAGATATTCAACAACTGTTGATATCACCATGTGAAGAAAATTTAACTCTATATTTATACTGGAGCAATATTTTATTTATTTTGAAGAAAATATATTTTGCAATAAAAACTTTAAAAACTATGTCCTTTCCTCGTTTCTTCTTCACTCCCACCTTAAAAATTAATTGTCTTTAAAATAGTATAAATATTTATTTGTGTACACCTCATATGTATGTTTTTTAGTAACACATTTTTTTACACGTTCAGGTTATATTCTTATTTACTTACTAAGCAAATGGTTTAAGTGTGAGGTAGGTTAATTTTATATAAAGTGTACTAGCATTTGGGTAGAGGAAAAGTGGGAAAATAAATTGGAGTCTTTGCTTGAACCTTGGTTTCACTGTTATCGTCAATTCATTCTATTGCAATTATTTCTTCTTAAAACACGTGGTCACTGGTGTGGGATAAGTTTAGCTTTAATTAAAGTAAAATCTCGTTAATCCAAATTAATTTGAACCGAATCTTATTTAAACTAGTGAAAATTTGGAATAATCTAGATATCTCGAGAGAGTATTTTCACAAATCTTAAATGACAGTTGAATGAGTTCTATGAAATTTTAATTAATTTACAGGAAATACCAGCTTCAGTGGCTGATTGGTCTAATACGTCACTTTCGCTTTAGTCTGTTCTGCTCGTTACAGGGAGATCGGGGTTCAAATAAGTGTGGGGTCTAACGAGGGTAGTTTTTCCTAGATGGTTTCCCACCCTCATTCCACGCAAATGCTTACTAGGTTACCTTTAAAATTCTTCCTTCCTCATTCCCACAACATTAGAGTAATTATTATCACAAAGGCGTATAACCTGAACAGGTAGTAAGACGTGGTGATGAACAAAAATTACAGGAAAACACATTCTGTTGAGTAGAACATGTAAATATTTATCTTTAATTGGTCACTAGTTTCTTACAATTCTCTTTTAACACCGAGTTTTTTACCAATAAAATATGTTTAATTTTACTTTGTTGTTTCCCCCACGCGCTTTCCTAAGTTCGGATTATCCGTAATTATTTTGGACTACTGGATTCTCGCGGGGTGTTACTATACTAATTATATATATATATATTCACTCTAAGAAAAATGGGGTACTCTATTTTTAATATATATATATATATCCTCTTCAAAATCTAGTTTCCCCTCTCAAGACATCTTGTGAATGTGGGGAATGCCAGGCCTCCACCGTGGTTAGGATTCCACGTTAAACTGTAGGTCCTCCATTTCATCTCACAATCGCCCTACTATTACATATTAGCGTAAGTGCGTATAGCCCGAACGGGTAGTAAGACGTGGTGCTAATAATAATAATAATAATAATAATAGTTTCCCCTCTTTAAAGGAGAGGGGAAGATTGGGTAGGAGTGGAAGAGGAGGGGGTTGTACGTGAGATATGAAGGCGGACTGTATTTAGGTGCGGTAGTGTATTAAGGGTCTCTCTGTGACGTCATAACTGGCTGTGTTATTTGATAAAGAGCGTAGTGTGTGTTTGTGTGTGTGTGACTAGATGTTTACCATCGCACTTGCACATACATGTGAGGGGAGATGTGTTAAGTACACTCTGATCACATGAAAATTAACCAACTGGTGACGATTATTATTAAGTGAACATGTTTTGATTGCTTAAAAGAATGGTTTTCAACTTGAGGTACGCGTACCCCCGGGTGAACAAGAATACATCTTAGGGGGGTACATAAAATTGAAAAAACAAAAATATATAAACATATAAATTTATTATTTAAAACTGATTTTTAGCAGATTATATTTTTAATGTAATTTATTTTATATGTATATTAGAAAACGTTTATAACTTAGATTATGCAACAATTAGGCCTACTTTAGGGTACAAAGTTGAAGAGAAATTATATTTGGGGGTAGGTGAAAAAAATTTGTTAAATACCACGGGTCTAAAACAAGAATATCAAACCTACGGCCTAAGGAATTTGAATGATTTAATATACAATGCTGCTTGATTCATATACCTATAAGCATTGTAAATATACATAATTACCAGAGTCAAGATGGTGATGCCCTTAAACTCACAAAAAAATCCACTTCTAATGTGTGTTTAAAAGTTCTAAAAAAAAGCCCTCCAAACCAAAGAAGATGCACTTAAAAACAAAGGAGATCCACATAAAAACTGGCGATATGTCCTCTTTAATATCATCTAAAGAGTCACTTTTACCGTCAAAAAACATTGGGCCATGGTCATTGTTTCATGTCAGGCCATACTCATAATTACACGAGAAAACTAATGCTAAAATTTAAACGGAAATAAAGAATTAGTGCATTAAAAATCATCCGTTGCATGTTAAGATTTTATGAAATGATTCTAAAAATGAGAGAAACGCACGATAAGAGTAAAAACAAGAAAAAAAGTCCCAATAATGCATGACACGAAATGGCACAATATATAGTATTCTTCAAATATGCAAGGTTATGCACAGTAAAATATTTTTTTGCAATACTAGGGTGTCATAGATTGTGTTTTTTATATACATGTTACACTTGCGATCGACTTTACAGAAAAAATATGCGCTGTCATCAACGTGAGGGCTTTGATCATGACATTTATTAAATTGGTCGTTATTTGGGGAAATCTAGCAAGCGAGGTTGGTGTGCCCAATATTAACTCTTCACTCATCAGAGATTGTTCCTCAAAATATGTCTAGATTTGTTTGCCAAATATTGTGTGAAAAACTGCTTTTTATCTTAATAAAAAAGAAAAAACATATGATGGATCCACTGATTAACGTAGAAGCATTTGTTGTCTATTATGAAAGTGAATTCTACACATGACTTGAAGTATAACACTGACATTGATACAAAAGTAAAGTTTCAAATTTCTGGGAAAAAGTAGAAAGTTTGTCTTTATGGGATAAACAGGAAGGAAACACCAACGTATCAAGTGGAAAATTTCTGGAGTTATTAATTTAATTATATATAAAAGCTTTTGATCATTTTCATGAATTATTCTAAGTGGGTCAATTTGAGCTATACTTGCACTTAATAATTGTGGAATAGATATGGGAGCTTAGAGAGAATTTTTTGCAGCTCTTATAGCAAAATAAATAAAATATTTCTCCAATAGAAATACAGAGTTTAATTTTCTTCACGTGTTGATTTCCCCAATTGTTGAATATCTGTCATGAGCATGATGGCATTATATGAGAAATTTTTTAAATGATGAGAAAAAGTTTTCATTAAATTCTATGACGCCCTTGAGATATATCACTAATATATTGGAAAAAAAATTATTATGATTCTACTGGAACAATATTATATTGATTTTGCCCAGAAAAATATTTTGATATCAAAACTACAAAAACAATGCCCTTAACAAACGTTCACTAGACTCTCTCCTTAATCCAAGGAAGTAAAGGACAGTAGTTAAAAGTTAACACAACTATTTTTTATTTTGTGTTTCATTTCCTTTTATTACTATCCGAATATAGCTACCGTGATAAGGTAATAACTAGAAAGGCTAATCTAAATTAAATTTAAAAGTATTTTCGTGGTAAAATTATGCGAAGCCATTTATACTGTCAAGGTAAGATGGTTACTTTTTAGGGTAAACGAGGTATACATATGCCATATAGTATATCAGCTAGGTGAAAAATTTCTACCATTTCTGCGGTAAAGACGTGTGAGGTGTAACTTTATTCAGTTTTTTTTTTGTGTAGTTTACGAATATGGCAACCTGGAAATCAAAATTGGTAGCTTTCTCGTCTTTTTTGCTAAAAAAATCTTAGAAAAAACCTACTTTTTTTTTGTTTTTATCTCTCCTTGGGTAAGCATTTTCCCTTATTAAGCATGAAAAATATATATTCGTACACAATTTGTTTAGCTAGAAATTCTTTAACAAAAAAAGGTTCAGTTCATTTTTAAGGTTGAACCAACGATAAAAGCCCTGAAAAGGGTCAAATCCGAATAATATTCCGCTATTCAGGGTCTTAAATAAATCACGCAAAGTTAATATGCTTAAAATCCACCGAACTCAATTTCCGAGAACAATAAATGGACTTTAATAATGATTATATATAACGATTACTGATATCCACACAACATTGTACGGTTTTTATTGGTGAGACATTCTTCCTAAAGTAACTCCATAGCTCAGGAAACATAACCGCTGGAGTTTTTGATCTGTACAAAACTAACTGGATTAAAAACTTCGCGAGAGCTCACCAAAAAGATAATACTACACCTGCATTGTATGCGAATATCAATGGAGGCTTCAAAGTTAAGTCTTGGCCACAGTTCTTCACAGCTAGTTCAAACAAGCCCAACCTCATTAAGTTTATAATTGATTTGTGTTAAACTACAGAGTTGAGTCATGTTCATTGCTAATGAAGACAAGTGCTGGGAAGTAATGTCTGTTGAAGTGACAGAGTTTACTGAGCTTGCTTGTGACAATGAAAAGTCTGACACAAGACTAGCCTTACATACCGCAATGGTTGGAGAAAGCAACATCCCTGTAGTTGTTGAGCATGCAGATGATGCAGAGGTCCTAATCATTCTGCTAGACTTAATTCAACAATATTAAATGCCAAATTTATGTGAGAATGGGTAGGCAAGGAAACGATCAGATTGTCTACCTTCAAAGCCTTGTGAGCAAGAACAACCATAAACTATCAAACGGCTTCAACATTGATGACTTCATGAAAGCTCTGATTGGATTTCATAGCTTCACAAGCTGTGACAGTGTTTCAGCATGTTACGGCAAAGGAAAGAGGATTTCATTCAAACTAATCAGCACTGCTGCACACTACATTGACTTGTTCAAAGCCCTTCGAGAAGAATGGATGGTGAGTGAGCCCATACATGTCAGCCTGGAGAAGTTTATGTGTCAAATGTATGGCGGGGAAAAAACTGAGGACGTAAATAAACTGAAGTATGATTTTTACTGCTGTAAAGGAGGCAAAATTCTGCCAAAGCTTTTATTTCCTTGTCATTCAATATTACGCTTCCATGTGAGTAGAGCCAACTATCAGGCCTCCATATGGAGAAGATCTCTAACATGCTTTCAGATGGCTCCCACACCATACTAACATGAATGGTATGATGACAATGTATACATTGCCATCATAGGTGCATACTGTGGGGGAGTTTTGCATATTAAGCACTCCCAAAAATATGTTCAGGGATGCTTAGCACCCCCAATATGTCAACCTTTTTAAAACCTTAATTTTATGGTGCTAGCTCTAGCTTGGATATAGGGTTGAGCTTTGAACGTTGTTTTCTAGCGTAGCAAATGACAGGTGCTGCCATCTGATATGTACACAAGCGTAATTAAGTTGGTAGCACTCGCCACTCGTGAACCGACAGCCTGGCATTTGTCAACATGTTTCCATTATAGTTTGGCTAGTGGCAGTACTCATATTCAACCTTAAAAATGAACGGAGACTCTTCTGTAGATAATTTATAGCTAAAAAAATTTCGTACGAATATATATGTTTTAAAATTTAAGCTTGTTAAGGGAGATTAATAAAAACCAAAAAAGTGCATTTTTTCGACGCTTTTTAGCAAAAAAGATGAGAAAGCTACTAAGTTTGATTTCCAGGTTGCCATGTTTGTAATCTACACACAAAAATCTGAGTAAAATAACACCTTACACGTTTTTACCACAGAAATGGTACTATCTACATCAAAACTGGGGTCTAACTAATAGACTACTATTTTATAAGCTACAGCATAGTGGTGCAATGCAAGGTAGGCTTGATCCTTTTATGGTTAACGAAGAGTAAAATATAATATATATTTTAAGCTTTGTAGATTATCGGATATATTAACTAATCTGGAATTTAGTTAATCCATTTCATCTTCCTCCCTTCCCCCAATTAAATCCGGATTATCGAAGTCTTAGTGTATTTTAGACTCTGTAATCTTCCAACCCCTTTATACTCCCTCTCAAAGAGAGGGGTTGTCGACATTTCTCTGTCTACGAGTGTACTTGCTAAGATCTTGCCCCCAGCAACATGTTAGGGTTAGAGAAGGAAGGGAAGGGGGGATAATATGAAGGATGGTGGTTGATTGTATTTGGCAACAACAGAAGCACTAGCTAGTTAGTTACGCCAAGAAATACAGGCGTACACGAGTGTTTCTGTGTTAATACACGTTTGATGCTAAGAGAGTACGTAATAACTAGACACACTGATTTGGGGTAAGTAAAATGAATATATTTAGTCAAATAAATAGGTGTATTTGGATATAAATGAATACCACTTGTGTAATGCAACAAAATTATTATGATTAATCAGGTGGAATTTCTTGAAAACAATAGTTGTTGCAAAGAGCAAAGAGCCTGTCAAGTAATAAAATATCTAAAAACAATCACAAATTCTATTTATATAATGTATTTAACAAGAACAATTTTTTTAAATCATAGTTTTGGTAGTTTGTATTTTTAATGGAATAATGCTCGTATTATCTATAGTTTTAACCATCAATATTTGAATTAAGTAATTAATTTTGACTGTTTATCCTCTTCAGTGGCCGCATGGTCTAACGCGCTACACTTATGTCGGACTAGACTGCCAATGAGGAGATTGAGATTATAATCTTAGTCGGGTGTACTGAGGGTGGTTTTTCAAAAAATTGTTTTACACTATCCCTTAATGCAAATGCAGGTACACTTCATTTAAATATATACTTTCTTATCCCTAAAATCATTAGTGTAATTAGTACATACGCCTATAACCTGAATGGGTAGTAAGACGCAGTGCTTTTTTTGACGGTTTGAAAAACCAAAATATTGTAGTTTAAAGGAGATCTTTGGTTAAGGCTTTAAATTTATTTACTAGTAGGGAGTATATAATTTTGCAGGCTTAAAAAATAATCATGTTTTCAAAATAAATAGATAAATAAATTATGTAACATTTAAGTTAATCTTATGCTAGATATTTAAATGATTCATTATCTGTATTGACAAAATAACTGATAGATGTAGTTCAAAGATAAGAATAATATTAACAAATTTGATCATATAATGATAAATATATAATTTAATGTACTGTACTCAACCTACAGTAATATTTTCTCATAGCTTATTTTAGTAAAATAAGAAATTAAAATCTTTTCTTATGATATAATTTCATAGCATGTACAAAATGCAAATTCCCTAGATCACATTACAGTAATTTTCCAACCAGATTTTAATAATGATATTTTGACTTTACCCATTGAATAAAAACAGTGCCTATACTACTTTATAGATTCGCCTGTTGGCAGCTTAAAATGCATACTATTTTTTATTCGTTTGAACAGCAGAGTAGGTCTAGAAAGTTACAGAAAACAAAACTAAGTAGATACCAGGTGAGACTTTAAAATCATCTCTTAGCCATGCTAATGGTTGTTTTTAGGCGGCAATAGACTCAAAAGAATACGCAGCACTTATTCGTAAAAAAAAAGAAGTTAAAATTAAAATAGGTCTTCATCAAATAAATTGGCATTTGAGGTCCTAGCGTAGTGTGGAATTATTTTAGAGGGACTTTGTTTTAAGCAAACATCCAACCCCCTTCAGAAATTTTATGAAGGTGTAAATGGTTCTACTTTTCTTAGATGCCATCTGTAGTAATTTATAATTCCATTATATCAAGGTTCTGGTATTCAATGGGTTTTGTTATGTTACGTTATATATATGTTACAGAATTTTATGTAAAGAAGCAAGCACTTAGTGGTTTTACATCTTTTAAAACAATCTTAACAGCAATTAAAATAAACACGTTATTATTTATCATGTTTTATTCGCTTTTTACACTAAAATCGTGGTTTGGTTTGGTCTAAGAAAATACATATAAACCTAAAAATACCAGCGTAGGGCACCATCATAACAATCAATATATCTTAGTATAATTCAAGTTGTCCTTAGTGAAGCCTTTAAAATATTCACTCACATCGGTAGTTGAATGAAAAAAAACAAGGATGTGTAAAATTACTTAAAGAGGGCCAAATTGGTGGAAAATAAATTTAATGGGCCAATGACCTTTTTTTCCATAACTTTCCTTCAAAATTCACTTAAAAAAATTATAAACAGGCATAATAGATTGACATGAATATGTTTAAATACCTCAGTGGCTTTGTGTGTTTTAAAGTTCGTTCAGGAATTGTATATGCTGGGTTGTGAGAAGGTGGTTTTCAAGTGAGAAGACATGCTTATCAGTAAGTCGGTTGATAAGATAATTTTTCGTAAATTTTATAGTTGTATCTACTTTTTCACATTAGTATTATTATTATCGCATCTTACTACCCGTTCGGGTTATACGCACTTACGCTAATGTGTAATGGTAGGGTGATTGTGAGATGAAATGGAGGACCTACAGTTTAACGTGGGATCCGAACCACGGTGGAGGCGTGGCATTCCTCACATTCACAAGTTGTGATTAATACACGTCTTGTCAGAGGTGAAGGAGGGGTTTGGCAATCAGATAGATCTGTGCTAGGACTGAGGATTGAACCCCGGATCACCAGCACAGAAATCTGACACCTTACCCCTATACCACCTGGTCACCAACAAGAGAGCTATAAAAGTAATAATTGTGTATAAATGATTCGATATAATTGAATCAGCATTTTACAATATCGAGAACGTAGAGTTGTTGTTCTTTAACATTTTGACTATCAAATTAAAAATAGGCAATCTAAATAATTTACATGTTTTTTTCCTCATCACATAATGAGTAGTAAATGTCTAAATACTGCATGTGTGATTTTTTAAATTTATTTTATATTTATTTACATTTAAATAATTTTACTTTTATCATGATGGCAAACAAAAACTTTCGATTAGTGTAAATTGATATCAACAATCATAGAATGGAGATCACACAGCCTGTTAACTTAACATATATAGGTGACCTGGTGGTCTAGGG
This sequence comes from Timema douglasi, assembly GCA_901482245.1. Taxonomy (NCBI): domain Eukaryota; kingdom Metazoa; phylum Arthropoda; class Insecta; order Phasmatodea; family Timematidae; genus Timema; species Timema douglasi. The sequence goes on along the minus strand of CABEEJ010011647.1, from coordinate 175 downwards.
GTAAGGTGTCAAACTTCTATGCTGGCGGCCGGGGTTCAATCCTCGGTCCCGGCACAGATTTAGTTGATTACCAAACCCTTCCTTCACCACTGACAAGATATCTTGGGAATGTGAGGAATGCCAGGCCTCCACCGTGGTTCGGATTCCACGTTAAACTGTAGGTCCTCCATTTCAT
>CABEEJ010011646.1:0-10451 GCA_901482245.1 Timema douglasi | reverse complement strand
CTTATTGTTCTGAGAGTAACACAAGCTATTACTAACAACACTCTGTCCCTCCTTGTTTATTGTCTTGAGAGTAACACAAGCTATTACTAGCAACACTTTGTCCCTCCTTTTTTATTTTCCTGATAGTAACACAAACTATTACTAGCAACACTCTGTCCCTCTTTGTTTATTGTATATACCTAAATTTTGTATATCAGAAGTCAGCTGTGAGCTGTCAGTCATCACCAAAGAAGCCACGGGGCTACTGTATTGTGATTTATATAAGGCATATTGATGGAACCTAATGTTTACTTGAGAATGTGCCACATCTCGGTATGCTCGCTGTAAAGCAAGTCCCCCTAAGTTGACGTCTTGCGCAGAGGCTGGACGGTCTCACCTTACTTCCTCCCACCACGCTCTGGTGCTCTGACGAGGATCTGGGGAACGTACCGTGTGCGCGTGGACTCTGATCTACTTGTTTTCAGAACATGGCGCATACAGGTAGTGCGAACTTGAGCTGGGTATTTTCACCGGAGTTGGCCCCGTGTGCCGAGTATCAGGGAGGGACGATGAGCCGGCCATTACACGGCCTATTGACCCGTATACTTACTTTGACGGGGCTGGAGGCAGTCAACAACACGCTCTGACTTTAGCCCCACCTATTGCACAAGATTGAGCACCATTAGGATCGGTTATGGTACTTTTGGCATTGATCCACAAAGTCAGCCCTAAAAAAGGGCCGTTTCTTGTTGGTGTCACAAGTAACATACGCTCCATTTGGTTCGTTTAAACACACACAGCACAATAGTTCTCTTCTCTTTTTTTCCATCCAGGCGACAACTGTCCCTTAGATCTGCTTAGATCCCTGACATTAATTTTCCCGTAAACTCCCATGCTACCCGGGATATCCGTAAAAACATATTTTTGGTAACGGAGCATGCATCCTGCACGATAATATCGCAGGTTTTTACCCTTGACTTATTTCAAAGGTTGTTTTTTTATTTTCCTGCTCTTACTTCCACTCAGTGGGGTGCCTGGCGGCATTTCCTTTGTCTGCCAAGCCCGCCTTACCCTACTCTAATAGAGTCCTACTTTCATTTCTTAATTTCACTCATTTTAAAGCGCATAGGCCTCGGCCTGACGCACACGTGGTGACCTGGCGGTCTAGGGGTAAGGTGTCAAACTTCTGTGCTGGCGGCCGGGGTTCGATCCTCGGTCCCGGCACAGATTTGTCTGATTACCAAAACCTTCCTTCACCTCTGACAAGACATCTTGTGAATGTGGGGAATGCCAGGCCTCCACCGTGGTTCGGATTCCACGTTAAACTGTAGGTCCTCCATTTCATCTCACAATCATCCTACCATTACACATTAGCGTAAGTACGTATAACCCGAACGGGTAGTAAGACGCGGTGCTAATAATAATAATGACGCACACGTAATACCCCACCCTAGTTTAGCTTGGTTGCAGTGGCGGCTCGTAGCTAAAATTAGTGGGGGTGCTGCTAACTCGGGAAGCCAAACAGTGCATTTTTTACATCACAGCCGCAAAGCCAACATTTTCGTTGGTACCATTCAGAATTAAAGCGACGAATATATTTCTTGTTGTTGCTTTTGCCTGGCTGAGATTTTAGAATATCAGGCATTGAACGACCTCTTTTCTTAACTGTAACTTTCTCATGGAGAGATAGCTGTGAAAACTTAAGCTGTTGAAGTTCACTTACAGTCATATAAATTATTTATTGGGGATGCAATGCAATGGTTAAATTTTTCTGTCAAATAAAAAAAAACGAAAAAAATTGATCAAATAGAATAGCTAGAAACAGAATAATAATCTAACTCTACACTCTTCTACACTTTATCATATTCAAGAATATGGTACATGGTTTTTAATCACAACACATGCTGAGTAAAAAGAAACTTCCTTCCACCATCACGCCAGAGCCGGCACTGCGAGAGCAACAGTGCTCTCTCTACCTGGCAGTCCCACCTTCCTCCCCACACCCCTTGTATAAGTCATTGACGAGCTAAGTTTACCTGGATGACAGCTCGAAATGTTACTAGAAGTAATCCCTAATATATCACTACGCCAACAGCTGACATCTATCACTTTGGATTACTGTAATGAAAACAGATGGTAATATATTAATGTGATAGCTAACCACAATAATTTAGGCCAAAATTATTTATACTTTTATTTGAGGTCAGACCCAAAGTTTATTTATAGTTTTATTCCACTTAAAAAATATTCACACCACTTTCACAAAAACTTCTAACGAACATTGCTTCAAGATGGCGACTGACGAATTTAAACCATTTGATTGAACATAGCGGTAAACAAGTTTTTTTACAATGATGCAGACACGCAGTTGATGAACATGTTTTAATCAGTTAAATATTTCAAAATACGATAAAATAATCATAAAATCATGTATTGTATGTAAAAAAAAAGACAATAATTTTCTCTTTTACAAGAAAATACGGTGCCTGTATTAAAAGGTATTGATGTGTGCACTATAATAAACATAATCAATAACGTTCCAAAACAAAAAATAAGTACTTTTAATTATGTTTAAAATATTGTTTTGAGTTGGATAAAAAGAAATTATTTAAAAAAATTAAATATTATGAGAAAACTTTTAAGTTTACGTTATTTTAAATGTACTATATAACAGGTGATTAAAGATATTTACATTTATAACAAAACTGTGATCTTTTACAAGTGTTGGCAAACCAAAACCTAAACATATGATTTTCGAACTGTCATCCAGGTAAAAACCTATCGTGAACGGAATATATGTGCGCATGCGCACAGCAGTCAAACACCACGTCGCTGGCACTGTGAAGCGCACAGTTCCATACAAATATATTTTTATCTTTTTTCATAAACTGGGACACATAGCTACTGAAATACCAACATTAAGCTTAAGGAATATATATTGTACTATAAAAAGAAAGAATTAAATAAAAAAGGACTCATTATATTAAATGTTATCGATAATATCAAGTGGAAATAAGGGGTGCTGCAGTTCCGCAGAGGGATACGTGAACCTACAGTCATCTTTTTTCCTTTCCTGGCTGGCCGGTCAGTTTGAGAAAAACTCGGCGAGGGCCAGATCTTCATATCTCATCGAGACCGTGCGCTGCCGTCTGCGCAGGAACAAAAGAATAGCGCAGGGCACACACTCAAAAAGGTCAAGGAAACTCGTCACACACGTATACAAGAGTCGTATATGCTCAATTCTATTAATAATGCGTACTTATAGCACGTTATGTGCTATGCACTATCTCTATTATCAATGCATGAATCTTAAACCATCCGAAGTGGTTTTATCCCAACCTGGGATTGTATTCTAGAATCTGTTTCTAAACATTTTCTTAAACTATAGATCACAGCAAGCATTGTTGAGCATGAGTATGATAAAACTAATGAAATTATACAACACTACAACCTTTCATTCTATATTTGTTTAGTTTATTGTAGAAATAAACGTCATCCGACATAGATCATAAGATATATGACATTAAATAACATACATTGTTGCATAAACATAATATTCAAATACCTCAGTAACGGTTTTACCTGTAAGAATATATTCCAATTATAGGTTTTTTATTTTTAATACATCCATAATTTTGAAATGATATGTTATTTCACATGTTGAAAAGTTGTAGAGATATTATCAAACTATATTCTGATCTAAAGCACCCTATAAGTCATTTTTTCTGAAAAAACGAGATGTGACATTTTGTTTGTTTTGTTAAACAGTGCATTGATACGAATTTTAATCAAAATCGTTAGATCGAACGTTAATAAAATCGATTTTTTTTAATTTTCTCCTTTAGTTAAAATGCTCTGAATTATAGAGTTAAGTAGCCAACACAAAAAAAAAACCTCTAGGTAACCCTATTATAACCCTATATACTTTTTTTTATCTCACTCAGTAAAATTATTTCTGTTTTAGGCCGAGATAAGTACTGAAAGAAGACATCATGAAAAAACAACTTTTTTTTTTATATAGTGTCATGAAACGTCAATCAAAGTATCCAATTAGAATTTTTTTTACGGTCACAATAATTCCTCTCTTCAACATTTAAGAAGTTTTGTTCTAGAAATGGAACCATGATTTCTATATCCAAACAAACTTCTTTGCCAGAGTTGGAGCTCCTCTCGGAATATTCGCGTGTCTTCAGTTGAAAATTCGCGTAACAAAACTTTACTAACCTAATTTAGTTGTAAAGGAGTGGACAGGTGTGATGGTACAACTAAAAAATAACTATTATGGTTGAGGATTAACAAATACTTTTTGTCTCCGGTCAGTTGGTAGGGGGGGAACTTGGAACACTCTACCCCCTTCAACGCACTTCAGTCGTCGCGTTACGTGGTCGAGCTGTTACTGTGGAATATTTACAATTCTCAAGTTGATAAACTGTAGGCCAGATATCCGACAAAAAACGGGAGAACTGCTTATCTTCCATGGCGGAACACATATCAAATATGAACGCTGACATGAATGCATTATTAGGTGAAGCTATTATTGTTTCTTAGAAAAAAAAAGTTTTTTTCTTCCTTAAAGCAACTCAAACCAACTTTGTATCCATGCCACACTAATAAACATGGGGGGCAACGCTCAAATATATTTATTTGGGGGAAATAATTACAGAACACATTCAGTAGGGTATGAAGTTAGGCAAGATTAGCCTGAAATATATCAGAATGACTATAGTATTATATTACTCTAGATTTAACTACGTGTATAGTATTATATTACTCTAGATTTAATTACGTTTATAGTATTATATTACTCTGGATTTAACTACATGTATAATATTATATTACTCTAGATTTAATTACGTGTATAGTATTATATTACTCTAGATTTAACTACGTGTATAGTATTATATTCCTCTGGATTTAATTACGTTTATAGTATTATATTACTCTGGATTTAACTACATGTATAATATTATATTACTCTAGATTTAATTACGTGTATAGTATTATATTACTCTAAATTTAACTACGTGTATAGTATTATATTACTCTGGACTTAACTACATGTATAATATTATATTACTCTAGATTTAATTGCGTGTATAGTATTATATTACTCTAGATTTAACTACGTGTATAGTATTATATTACTCAAGATTTAACTACGTGTATAGTATTATATTCCTCTGGATTTAACGATGTGTATAGTATTTATATTACTCTGGATTTAATTACGTGTATAGTATTATATTACTCTGGATTTAATTACGTGTATAGTATTATATTACTCTGGATTTAACGACGTATATAGTATTATATTACTCTGGATTTAATTACGTGTATAGTATTATATTACTCTGGATTTAACTACGTGTATAGTATTATATTACTCTAGATTTAATTACGTGTATAGTATTATATTCCTCTAGATTTAACTACGTGTATAGTATAATATTCCTCTGGATTTAACTACGTGTATAGTATTATATTACTCTAGATTTAACTACGTATATAGTATTATATTACTCTAGATTTAACTACGTGTATAGTATTATATTACTCTAGATTTAACTACGTGTATAGTATTATATTCCTCTGGATTTAATTACGTTTATAGTATTATATTACTCTGGATTTAACTACATGTATAATATTTATATTACTCTAGATTTAATTACGTGTATAGTATTATATTACTCTAGATTTAACTACGTGTATAGTATTATATTACTCTAGATTTAACTAAGTGTATAGTATTATATTACTCTGGATTTAATTACGTGTATAGTATTATATTACTCTGGATTTAACTACGTGTATACTATTATATTACTCTAGATTTAACTACGTGTATAGTATAATATTCCTCTAGATTTAACTACGTGTATAGTATTATATTCCTCTGGATTTAACTACGTGTATAGTATAATATTCCTCTGGATTTAACTACGTGTATAGTATTATATTACTCTGGATTTAATTACGTGTATAGTATTATATTACTCTAGATTTAACTACGTGTATAGTATAATATTCCTCTGGATTTAATTACGTATATAGTATTATATTACTCTGGATTTAACTACGTGTATAGTATAATATTCCTCTGGATTTAACTACGTGTATAGTATAATGTTCCTCTGGATTTAACTACGTGTATAGTATTATATTACTCTGGATTTAACTACGTGTATATGTATAATATTCCTCTGGATTTAACTACGTGTATAGTATTATATTACTCTGGATTTAACTACGTGTATAGTATAATATTCCTCTGGACTTAACTACGTGTATAGTATTATATTACTCTAGATTTAACTACGTGTATAGTATTATATTACTCTAGATTTAACTACGTGTATAGTATAACATTCCTCTAGATTATCTGCGTCTATATTAATATATTATCCCCCTCGGTGGTGTAGTTGCCTAACGCACTATATTCGTGTTGAGATAGATTACATAGGACGGGGAGATCAAGGTTTGAATCTCGATCGGTTGAACTGGGGTGGTTTTTCCTAAATTGTTTTCCACCCTCACTAATACGCAAATGCGGGTTCGATTCCCCTAAATTCAATCTTCCCAATTCCTAATCCATTAACTTAATTAGTACTTAAGTGTATAAACCAAACAGGTTCTAAGACGTGGTGCGTAATAAATATTTAACTGAATTCATAATAATATATTCCTCTAAATTTAACTGCGTCTATAGTGATATATTCCTCTAAATTTAACTGCGTGTATAGTCATATATTCCTCTTGATTTAATTGCATATATAGTAATATAGGTATTCCTCTATATTTTAATGGCTGTATAGTATTCTATACTCTAAATTTTACAAGTTGTTAAAGTAACTTGCTTTTTTGTTGGGGGCTACGCCCCAAACCCCCGGTGTGTTTTCTTTGTAGATGTAAACTAATGTAATTCCAGAGCCGTTGTTTGTTAGGTCTTACCGTTTAGCCACAAGAAACCTCCAAAGAAAGGTCCGCACTGACTTTAAAGTTGCTCTGATCTGCCATTTTGGATTTTTTTAGGGGGTTAAATTTTTTTTTTTTTTAACTTTTTGGGATTTTCCCGTCGGTTACAGGCTAGAGGTTATAAGTTTGCCAAATTTCAAGTTTCTAGCTCACCTGGAAGTGGGTAAACATTAATTTCAGTGAGTGAATCAGCCGTGTGGCTTTATAGTAGTATAATTTATCAATATAGATTTAACTAGTTGATCATAGTAATTTATTTCTCTAAACCTAACTGATTGGTTATTTTAAGTTATAGATCTAGATTTATTTGGGTGGTTATATTAATCTATCTATTTGTCTATAAATGGAGGCCTAATATAGGGGGTCAGCCTCTGAGTGCTTCTCATACACCAATCACGTTCATTATTTTTATTATTTTTATTATTATTATTATTATTATTATTATTATTATTATTAGCACCGCGTCTTACTACCCGTTCGGGTTACACGCACTCACGCTAATGTGCAATGGTAAGATGATTGTGAGATGAAATAGAGGACCTACAGTTTAACTTGGGATGCGAACCACGGTGGAGGCCTGGCATTCCTAACATTCACAAGCTGTGCATTATTTTAAAATTTATAAGGGAAATTGTCTTATAAAGATTCTCAACACAATCATATTGTAATCCAGTATTTGCAGCAATGGTTGGTTGTTTTTCAAGTGTTTAGTTTTCAACTTTATTATTGACAAAGACAATAAAGGAGAAGAAGGTATTATTTTTTTAAACGAAGGTAATAAAGACAGTTGGTATTGAATCCAGTCCTGCTGAGGTAGAATCATTTTGACCCTTCGGGCTCTCTTGAACTTGAAAATATTCATTATTGTTATAAAAAGTAATCCCCAAATATTTATTAGATAAATAAAACACGTACCCAATCTGTCTTGATACCATTCTGATACTCAAACAATATGTTAAAAAAACACTTCAACTTATTTGTGTTTTTGATTGATATTTTTAAGGACCCACGTGACACTCGCTACCGATTAGGGTACTTGAGAGGAGTATTCTAGGGATATAAAACCCGGGTCCTCCGCTATACGCCATCATTAGCTGTTTTTGGGAGATACCAAAGCAAGCAACACTAAAGGTGAGTTGAAATTTAATAAATAAATATGTTTTTTAATAGAATATACAAACAGTATAATTATTTGTGTCAAACCTCTTTTACATGCCGGACAGTTTTCAGATCTGTAACCCGCTAGTTTGTGTTTTCAAACGACACTGACGATCACCGACTACGTTATCTAGGTCGATAGGGGAAGCGGGATTGAAATAATAATGCTCTTAACTATACAACTAGTAGTTCTGTGAACAGTGGACCCTATTACCTCCATTAAAAAAAAATTAATTATAAGTATATCATTGATCTTAATATTAAGAATGATGTCAAATTATTTTCGTTAATATGATCAAGTTGAAATAAACCCTATGTTTTATCTTTGGATTTCAAGTTTAAATATCTCGTAAAATTTATCTTTGGATTTCATGTTGGAATAACTCTTATGATTTCTCTTTGGATTTAAATTTGAAATATCTCTATCATTTCTCTTTGAACTTCATGTTGAAATATATATCATTTCTCTTTGGATTTCAATTTGAAATATCTTCTCTAATTTCTCTTAGGATTTCGAGTTGAAATATTTCCTATAATTTCGCTTCGGATTCTAAGTTGATATAATATCTCCTATCATCTCTTTTTGGATTTCAATTTGAGATATTCCTTAGCATTTAGTTTTGGATTTCAAGTTGAAATATCTCTTTTTTTGTAATTCAATCTGAAATGTGTCCCTTAGCATTTCTCCTTGTATTTCAACTTGAAATATCTCCTATAATTTATATTAGAATTTCATGTCTTCTCTCATTTCTCTTTATGTTTAATGTGTTGAAATATATCCCAACATTTTTATTTGGATTTCAAGTTGAAGTATAATAATTTCTTCTTGGAATTGAAGTTTATATATTTACTCAATGATAAGTTAGAAAAAAAAAATTATACATTATTTAATAGCACATTATATTTATAGAGAATAGCTGTTGTTCAAGTGACTTAAGATGTCAGTCTCTCAATATATGTAAGATTTAAAAAAGTACGCCCTACGTAATCGATCGATTGCTTAGAATGTTAAATTGCAATCACTTTAAATGAGCTATTAATTGAGAAACCTTTTGAGTTGCTTCCATATTTTATCAAATACCCGTCTTGAAAAACTATATACTGTACATAGTCTACATTTTTCAGCGTAGGTTCAAAGAAATTCGCGGCCAAATATTATTAAAATAGTCCGCGATTTTTACAGTTATTACGTAATAAAGATATGTACAGATGAAATGCTAAACGGTCAAGTTCAAACAGAACCTAGCTTCACCTGTTTGGTAATAATTTCAATTCAACTTCCTTAATTATAGCGCAGACCAACAGTGTCAAGACCTATTTCAGGAAAGAACTAAAAAATAAATAAGAATACGGTTATAATTTAAGATAAACAACCATTAAAATGCAAAATAATTAAAGTGATGGAGTACCAAGGCAATTCAAGCTCAGGTCTATACTAGGCTTAAAATACAGTCAACTTTAGAGAACGAGGCGGTAAAAAATCTAACAAGTACAAGTAATTTCAGTTAGTGAAGTTTTATATGGTCCACATGAGAGGAAAAGTCACGTTTATTATTTAGGAGAACACCTAACTCAACAATAATAAAAATAAAGTGAGCTTTGTTGTCATTGGCCAATTTATAAGTCAAATAATTAACACTGACTGTCCTAATGAAGGAATGAATTTGATCTTATGTTTTAAAATAAATTCATTTTCAATAACAATTGTAAAATAACATCTAGGAGAACACCTAACTCAACAATAATAAAAAATAAAGCGAGTTTTGTTGTCATTGGCCAATTTATAAGTGAAATAATTAACACTGGCTGTCCTAATAAAGGAAATGAATTTGATCTTATGTTTAAAAATAAATTTATTTTCAATAACAATTGTAAAATAATTTTTACGGCATTTTTAAAACAATACAGTTTGCAATTGATTTTATGTTGTATCTTAAATACTAATACCCCAATACACATATTAAAATGTGCACCTAAATAGTAACAATAATAAAAAACTAGACTAATCTTCATGTGTCAAATTTGTAAAAAATATATATATATTTATTGCTCAAATTTTGAGTACCTTGGTCTATATTTAAAATAAACTGTTGGAGTTTCAAATGATTGGGATGATTATATTCTGTCACACAGGATAAAGGCAAGATAGATTTGACAGTTAGGATCAGGAGCTTAATGTGACATTGATAAAGGCAAGATAGGTTTAAAAATTGTAGCTAGAAGTTTATGTGATATTGGTAGAGGCGCGATAGGTTTGAAAATTGTAGCTAGGAGCTTTATGTGACATTGTTAGAGGTGCGATAGGTTTGAAAATTGTAGCTAGGAGCTTTATGTGACAT
>CABEEJ010011644.1:0-10454 GCA_901482245.1 Timema douglasi | reverse complement strand
ATACGTGGCATGCTCTCGAGTGGGTAAACCATCCAGTTTGTTTGTGTTAGCTAAAGATGGACTAACAAAAAATATTGTTCACGCTAAGGCATTAAGAGATTGATACTGTTTGTTAGTGTTACTGTCGTAATTGATTAATTAATGATATATAGTTTTAAGGAATAAATTATAATAACTTAAAAATAATGTTTGCCTTTTGTTATTTTTATATTCCCTCATCGTTCACAGCGCTCCATGCCTATTTCACGCATATACCACATTCTTACACACTTACAATAAGTAAGCTATTTTTTGTCTACACGAGAAATTACTTAAAAATTATTTATATGGCAAAACAACGTTTGCCGGGTCAGCTAGTTGTACCTATATGACGAAATGTAATGAAATAAAATGTATTATTTAATAAACATTGCTACAAATCAACAAACACATAAGAATGACCAAAACAAAGAACGAACATGGCTACTCTATTCAAATCATAACAGTGAGTATGTTTTACATATGAAAAAATAAATTGAACGAAACTCCCCACGGACTTTCTCACTCTATTGTTTTAAAAATGGAGATATTTACTCAAAGCTCGTAATATATGTGAAACGAAATAATAGACACTAGCAAACTCAAACATAAATTTCGCTATACTTATGTAAATCATTTTTTGAGTCCCAGTTTTAAATTTTATAATCTCATTTATCAATATTGGGTCCCCAAAAGTTAACACTTGGTATTAAAATTTTGATCTCTGGTTAAAATTTCTGACATTTTATTAGGTGTTGCTCACAAAATTGTATTAATACATTTGCCAAAATCTCAGAAAATATGGTTTTATAAAAATATATTTAATATAAAAGTTTTTTATTTTTGATAGTAATACAACATTGCATTGATAAGCTATTTAGTATTTTAAATAGTTGCGGAGATACGGAAATTTCAGCTTCTGTAAAGTACCATAAAAGTCATTTTCATGGGAAAATGAGAATAGACAGTTTATTTGTAATCTTAATCAACACCTAGATATTAATTTTAATCAAAATCCTTAGAGAAAATTTTGAGAATATTAATATTTTTTCTTTTCGCCCTTTTTTAAACTACTCTTAATTATAAATTTAAACAGACGGCATTGCAAAGACCATTTTTTATGGTTCAGGGTGTCATGAGACGTTGTCATCCATCGAAATTTAAGGTTAGATTTTTTTTATGGTCACAATACTTTACCTTTTGTATTCGAAAAATTAAAATATTTATATATATATTTGCGTATAGCTTGATAGTAATAGCTTTTATAAAATTATGCATAGAATAAAATATTAGTGATATAAATAGTTATACATATTTGTGATAGACCATTAAATATGAGAGTTTATTGGTCTCTTTTCATTTACTTTAATTCCTGGTTAAATTGGAGAAATTGATGTTTAATATCATAATTTAGGTATACTGGGTTAACTTTTTTTGATAGCGTAAACTCTGATTTTTCTCTCCTCTTGATTATGAGTTTAAAATTTTGGAATCTTTGTTATTAATTAATAAAACATAACTTTTTAAATCAGATAAACTAAATGAGGCTCTATTGTTGATATATTTGCTATTTGTTTAAAGATTTCTGAAAAGTTTTTCTTAATAGTAATCGCATATTTACTCTATTACATACCATGAGTAGGTGAGTTTGTTTTCAATAAAAACATGAAATATTATTTATATGACGAGTAGATATTTTGGCATATTATGTTGTTGGAGTATTGAAGATAATAATAATAATTTTAGAAAAGATAATGTATTCTTTAACCTAATAGTTCCTATATTTTAATAAATTCTAAAGAAATCATCCATCTCAGACCAATATTTTATGTTTCATCCCACCTAGGACAGCTACCGTCATTGTCCCATTTAAGGTTTACCTCTTGATATTGTATAATTATTCTCTTTCACAGCTTAGGTGTGTATGTGAAGTTACCCGGTTGGATACAGTTCACATAAACATATATATTACTGTATATATTTATTTGTGAATTGTTCATATGTGGTGCTCAGTAATTGTCGTGTTTATTTTTAATGTTGTAATTTTGTACGGGTGAAAAGAGAAAAAAACCGATTCTATCAAATCAAAATTGTCAAAATGACTTTAAGGTTTCCGGTCTGATCCGTAAATTCTAGTTTTTTCAGCATATATCTGTAACTCTTTGATATATGAAATAACCAATCTTTGAAAATATGTAGGTCTATCTATAATAATTAATATTTTATTCAAACCCTATTTTTATAAACCCAATTATTTCCAAACTATCTGAAAATATATACGGTATATAATTTTCAAACACCAAAGGTAAGTATTGCGAACATAAAAATATCCAACAGAAATGATGATGGATGTCAACGTCTCATGACCACCAAACCCTAAAAGGTGGATTTTTCAATGCCGTCTGTGTGTCTGTTTAGTCCTAAAATGCAGAGTTGTTTTAAAGGGTGAGAAGAAAAAAAAATTATTTTCTCAAAATTGGCTTTAATGATTTTTATTAAAATTCGTATCTCTCCGTTGATTAAGATTATAAATATATTGGCTATTTTCATTTTACCGTGAAATTGAGTCTTATTGCATTTTATTTTCGCAATTGTTTGAGATACTAAATAACTTATTATTGTAAAATAGTAGTATTATTAAGAAAAAAAACTTTTTTTTGAAATATATTTTTATAAGAACAAAAGTTTCTGACATAAAGGAATATCTATTAAAACACATTTTTGAGTTTTAGTTGTACAGATTTAATACTTACAGCCCAGGCGCCAGAGGGCCAGAAAGGTCGTCTACCGGAAATAATTATAGAAAAGCTGAAAATTGTTTTTATTGATTTATTTCAGGGGTCTGATAAACATACTAAGTTTTCCCCTTCGAAAGACCTCCATGTTGACCGCCATATTGAATAAATAGAGCAAACGTTAGTTTTTTCACCAATATCTCAGTTTGGGTCAAATTGAAAATGAAAATATTTCTACGTATATTGAAGATAATTAAATTATCTATAAAAATGGTCACATGGACATTTTCGCTAGTACCTATAGTTTCGGAGCAATAACCGCGAGAATTTTGGTATTCTCCCGCAACCACTCGAAATATCGGGCCTCGTTCGATGTATACCGCTGTCTATGTTGAATATTACTCTAATTCAATGTTTTAACGAAAATTAGCATAAATATATAACTGTTTCAAGTCCATACCAAAGAGGGCTTTGAGGGTCAAAACCTCCTTTAAATAATTAAGGTAGATAAAGAATTAATTTTCATATTACTCCTTAATTCATTGTTTTTGTACTATTCAAATTCGCATCTCTAAGGGTGCTGTTATCTCTCTTAGTGCTAGGGTACAAGAGTCAAAATGTGTTTAAAGTTTGGCTCTGAGCTCTCAAATCTATAAATTATTTCACTTATTACGACCAACCTTTCCAATATATGTCAACTCCTTTTATAGCCATTCCAACTCTGGAATTTCCAAATCAGCTAATCCCTTACTTTTGATTTTACAACTGGCTAGCCAAACATTGGTGGGAAAAGGGGCTATATCAAATAAAGAAACCAGGCGCAAATATATCAGATAGCACAAATATTAATTTGTTTTTTGGTATGTTGTATGGATGTTGTAAATGCAGCAAATAAATATTTTATATGTTCAAAATGGGCTGGTTATTAATTGTTAAGATCGGTGTTGCAAAAAATGTACAATTAAATGCAGCTGCAAAAAATCTTAAATATTAGAAATATTTAGCAATGTAATTTTTAGCGAAAGAAATAGTTTAAAATTTAATTACATAAAATTAACAGAGTTTAACAAACTTAAAACTGTTATGTTATATGTCCCCTTCCCATTCAAAAACCTAACATAATATCCATAGTTGAAGAATGGTTGAAGTAAGCAGCAGTTGAAACCATTACAGTCAAGGATTCGGCCAACGCTACACGTGTTTTCATCGCATTTTGCAGTTTTGTGCCAGTTAATAATTGTGTTTATGATTCTTTCTGGAAATTTATATGGTGGATTTGAACAATGGTTTTATTTGTGATCCGTGTTGTCCGATAGGGACACTATTTTGTGGTTTTAGAGAGAGGGCCAACACTTTTAAAGAATGTAGTGCTATCCGGGGTGACAATAAAGTATTTCAGATTGGCTGGATTAGGAAGTGTGACTGTGCATGTGAAGTGCCAAAAATCGTACAAAAAAGAGAATTGTGGCAGTTTTAAAATCGGGTGGATCCAAACATGCTTTTGTAACCGTTGTACGAAGGTCATCTGTTCCAGACTTAGATTTCAAAACGAAATGCCTTATTTGTACAGAAGATTTGTCAGATGAATTTCGTTAAAAAAAACCGCAAACGTGATAGATTTCATTTCAGTCAAACCTTGCAATTTAAAAAAAAATCTTATTGAAGTCGTGAACAAGTGAAACGATACATGGAGCACTGACGTAATTCTGCTAGTTAGCAATGTTGCTGATCTAGTTTCAGCTGAGGGTAGGTATCACGGAAAATGCATTCGGACATTCCTCAAACCTCCTCCCTTACTGCAGAAAAGTGGCCGACCTGAATCCGAAAGTGTCAAAACAGCAATTGAACATCTAAATTCTTATATCGAAGAAAGAAGAGAAGAATGCCAACTTTCACTGAATTAAAATCTCGAAGGGCTCAATGGCTACACCCCCTCTGAAAAAACTATAAAAATTACGCTCGCGGCCAAATACGGTGATGATATTATCATCATTTCCCGGCATAAGAAGACAGCCATAGTTGGTTTTCACGATACCGGATACACATCTTTTACAGCTAGCTGGTAGGACACACGGAGCGTGGATGAACAGCAGGAACGGATCAGGATTGTTAAGGCTGCCGCAGATATTATAAGGGAAGACAATAAAACTGGAAAAGTAGAGAAGGGTAAAACGAAGAGCAAGTCTACATTTCATTGTTGCTGCTGCTAGGCTAAGATCATTTCTGCCTGCTTTACAATTCGGTCTCACAGCGTTTTTGTGCAAAAAAAAAATGTCTCCAGAGATATTTTAAATTTATTTTCGGGTTTAGGACTTAGGGCCTCGTACGAAGAAGACAAACTTTTCGAAATAGCAGCTCTCATGCATCTTCAAAATGACGTAAGTAACGGCTCATACTCGCCAATTGTGTTCAACAATGCTAATTTGAATATTAATATGAATGATGGGCCCGATACTTTTCATGCGATGTGAGGGATTCAGTGCGTAGCTCACTCCAGTACTGTTTTTTTTTTGTGCGGGAGTCACCATATCAAAAATAATCATGTGCGTATACTTTGGGAGAGATTTGTAATGGTCCATAGACAGTAAAATACGGCGATCGAAACCCGATATTTCGAGCGGTTGCGGGAGAGCACTGCTAATCTAGCGGCTATTGCTCCTAAACTATTATATATTAGAGAATAAGTGATTTTAACCGTTTCTGTATAGAATTTAATTATCTCAAATATCGATAAAGATTATTTTCACTGTATAAGCAAAAAACTTAAATGTTGCTTGCTTCATTTATCCAATATGGCGGCCAACACAGAAGTCTTTCGAGGGGGAAAACTTAGTATGTCCAGCAGAATCCAGAAATAGAGCGATCAAAACCATTTCCAGCTTTCACCTAATTATTTTCGTCAAAAAATCGCTACCGCCTGGCCTATTAGGTTTTGACGCAATAATTTTCTTATACCATAGAGTAAGAAAGTGAGTTTCTTAAAAAAGTTATGTTATTTTTCTTTTGACCTCTTAGGTAAAATATTTGTACAGTAATTGTCTATTTCTATAATTTCAGACTTAATAGTCAAGACTTACCTTTATAATGGTCAAAATTTATATAGGAACAATTTGATAGCTATGTGATAACCATAAAATGTGCCACCCCTAATAAAATTTTGAAAATTTTAACCGAAAGTTGATATTTTACTTCAAAGTTTTGACTTTTGTGGACCCAAAATCAATTTTTTTTATTGGTCCATTTATAGAAATGAAGACTTTAATAATTCTTTAAAAATGAAAATATAAAATTTAAAATTATCAGTAAAAAAGTGTCTTAAGTAGAGCGCAAATTTTGCTCTGGTTTGCTAGTGTACCGGTATATTATTTCGTGTCACATATATTAGGAGCTTAGAGTAAATATCTACATTTTTAACACTGGAGTTAGAAAGTCCGTGTAGAGTTTCGTATTATTTATCTGATATTGTCACATAAGCTACATCCAACTACTGTCAGAGATGCATTTGGTATATTTAATAATTAATATAATTGGATTAGCACGTCAATTTAATATTCGTTGACAATATAAAAACATAATATCATTAATCATTTTTTTCAATGTTTGCTTCCTCGTCTCGGACCATGTATAGCCACGGGATTATACTCTTATTAATGAATGTCCTGCGATGGTAGTGGTTTTTTTTTTAAACTGAGGTTGGCTATGATCACAAAAATAGAAGGAAATCCATTACTGTTTTAAAATTGTGAATACCCATTGAAACTGTTAAAACATATAAACTTCAAACACAAAGCTATAATGTGAGGATATACATGAGAACTCTAGGTCATTTTATAGATATATAATGATGGTATTCAAGGCCTTTTTTCATTTTGGAAGCATTTTATAAAATCTATATTTTATTTAAGACTTCAAGGATATATTTTAAATAAAATTTATCAAAATAAATACATTGAGGAGTTTATATATTCTACTAAATATGTTATTCCAGTTTTTAACATTGAATCAATTTAAAATATTTATTTTTATCTTGTATTTCAGTCGTCAATCAAACCTTACAAAATACATTATTTGTAAAGTACAAATATTATATATGCAGTACAACCGAAATTCATAATGGAAATGACATTTGTTTAATCCATAGATATACTTTTAACTTTAAGCCTCTAAAATGTCAGACTACTTTTAAAATATAATATATATATATATATAAATTCACAACACCTCTAATGTCACCCAATCTATGCCGGGCACTTGCAACTAGTATATAGCGTAGCTTGGGTGACATTAGTGGGAATGTTTATTTATTTAAATTTAAGGTTTATAATTTTCTTTAGTAGTAAATTTAATTTGAAATAAATCATTTAACAATTTTATACTTTATTTATACATAGGCCTATTATTTTTCACTCGGGGGATCTATAAGGTTATTTTTTTCTTCTTGAGGAAATTAAATTAACCAAAGACAAATGTAAACAATCTTAGATTATGTTTAAATATCAACCTTTTATTGATTTAAATTATGTGCCTGGACTGGAAAAATAGGAAAATTGAAAAAGTAAAAAAATTATTTAATATAAAAAATGTGCTATATTTGCTTTGAAGCGAATATAAAAGAAGTAAAACGAGCTAATATAAATATACATTATTTATAAAATCAATTATAAAAGAAAGTAATACATTTCAACAAACATCTTAAATGAAACACTGAATTATTACCTACAACATAAAATACTTGTTTTGCTCACCTGTTTTTACTACCAGAGGTTTTGTTCGTAACTCCTGGTGAGCTATAAGATTGAAATTCAACATTGAACTTCCTGTAGAATCTTAGAATGATTTGAAAACCCTAAGCCCTAAAAATTCTAAAAGGGTCAGAATCTGTGGCCCCGAAATTTCCCCACGGTTACCTTAGTGGTAAAATATTCAAGTCTGTCCAATCACGCTGGAATCCATTTTCCTTGGGGATTCTTACATTGCTATACTTAATGCTGGTTTTTTTTTCTCGAAATTCCTGTTGGCTGATTCTAATTCAATGCCAAAAGAGATAAGTTTGTATTTCTTGTTCAAGGAAGATGGTTGCAGTGTTAAGAATATATTTAATTCTCTCTTCATGAGCAACAACGTCCCTTCTTTTTATAACCAGCTTATGTTAGCGTCTAAGGGAAAATAAAAACGTGAAGGAAATTCTACCACCTCTAAAGTTAAATGTTAATATAGTAATAAATATCTTAATATCCAATTATATTACGGGAGTACGGCATTTTAGCTCAATAGCTTTTATTATTTAGCACAAAGGTTATTTACACAGTAATTGTAACTTTGCAATCATTTTGATATATTGAGGTTAATGAATTAAAAAAACATATTTCCAACAGTTGATTATTTTAATTTTGGGCTTTGAGAATAAAAATTACCAAAAACATTGTCATAAATATGTGTTCATATTCATTCCCTTACTTCTTTCGCATCAGACAACAAACCGACCTACTCTCTGACCAAAGTATTTAGCTAATCTAGGAGAGTCAGATGAACTAAGGTAATACCATCTAAGAACCCATCTCCCGGCCGTTTATAGCCTGGAGTATTGTTCCTCAGCTACTGGACCATAATAAGCTGTAATCTCTGAAGCAAGGAAATCCCCTTCTCCATCTTCCTGGCTCCGGAGCTCACAAGAGCTGGCTCTCCGAGTTTAGTGATCATACCGACTAGAGACGTAAGAAACACAGCCTTGACGGATCAGCAAAACGTAACCGATGACTTTTTTCTGAACCCAGCTAATTGTGAAGCTGGTAATATATGCGAGCAAATACTAGTTGGTCGTAATAGGACATCCCTCAGCAACTGAAGCCCTGGTCCAAGACACACATGAGCTTAAATTTTAGAGGTTCCCTATACTGTCTTCTTTCCATATTCTATCCCATACTATAATGGTAGTCTTCACGTTGTAAATAAAGCTCTGGGAACACTAAGAGCCTTTGTCAATAAGTCCCTGTACATCTATAAATATTAAATTTGTCTGCTAATTATCACACTAGAAACATTCTTAGTCTAAGAACAAATCAAACTCAGATAATCGTAACTCCAAATAATCCATATATTTGGGGATATCTCTGTTTTAGAAATGTAAAGATGGGAATGGCATAATTGGTCGAGAAAATGTATTTGTTAATAGAATGAAGAATAAGATGTTGTGTTTTGTTAGTATTTTGAATAAAGCCTGAAGCTTTATAGTATATATATATATATATATATATATAATATCATAGGTTGATTAATCTAGCTATAGTAGCCCCATGTCTTTTTTGGTGCTGAGTGACAGAGTTGAAAAGTTACCAGACCAAATTATCTATCCCTACGCCGAACCATATCATCTGCAAAAACATGTGTTTAGCAGCTGTCACTTCTGACAGTCAAAATTTAGTTATATACCTAAATGTTGACTGTCAGAAGTCAGCTGTGAGCGGTCAGTCCGCACCAAAGAAGCCATGGGGCTTCTGTACTAAGAGCAACTGCAGTGCTACTGTACTGCATTTTGCAGCAAATGATTATAATTGAAACTTTTCAGTTTACATAATTTTAAAGGTAAATTTACTATAAATGGTTTCTTCTCTGTATATATATTAACAGTATGAAATTCAATAAAGTGAACAAACATGATTGGTTAATTGTTTGAAAATTGGAAGAAATTCTTTCATAGTTTTACATTTCTTAGAAATTAGTGAATTTAAACTTATTTTTATAAAGATATCTACACTTGGACACCCCTGCATGATTTCAGTAACGACTAAAATAAATACAATCTACTGGAAATGTTGACTGGAGCTGGAAAGACAAGTAAAGTTACACCCTGGACAAATAATCACCCCTTTCCCTGCCGGCCGGATAAACCCTTCATTCTAATCAGGTATAGTGTGCTAACCATGTCCCTTATCATGCACAAATATAAATAATGTTTAGAAAGTGATACTAATTCCTATGTTATTTGCTACTGGCACTGCTGGTCACGTGGATTAGGGTGTCGCTCTCACAAATGATTGTGTATGTTTCCATACGTGAGCTATTACGGCTAATTTAGATTCACTCCACCAGCTTCGGTGGCCGCGTGGTCTAACGCACTACTCTCGTGTTGGATTAGACTGCCGAAGACAAGAACATCTAGGTTCTATATCGGTCAAATGCACAGTTTTTTTCTTAAATGGTTTCCCACTCTCCCTCCATGCAAATTTGAGTGCATTTCGTCTAAATTAATCCATACTTATCCCTAAACCATTAGTGTAATTAGTACATGGGCATATAACTGGAGCGGTGAGTAAGAGGCGGTGCTAAAAATACACTTCTCCCAAATTACTTTCCACAAACACATACCTTATATATAGTCTTTATTAGTCTTAATTTCAAATGTATCAATTAAACATATTTTTTCAATGGCAGGCGTTGTTTTAAAATAATTAATGGTTAGTTTGTTATTAAATATTTATAAGAAGGGAACTTGAAATTGGGATAATTAAGTTACCACTCTAAGGCCATATCACTGTGATATCTGTTCCCCTAAGTTCAGAGCTACTGTCTACTGTCTACTGTCTACTGTCTACTGTCTACTGTCTACTGTCTACTCTCTACTGTCTACTGTCTACTGTCTACTGTCTACTGTCTACTGTCTACTGTCTACTGTCTACTGTCTACTGTCTACTGTCTACTGTC
>CABEEJ010011643.1:0-10455 GCA_901482245.1 Timema douglasi | reverse complement strand
TACATATAGGGGGTTTACGGGCCACCAATCATGATGGTTATAATTCACGATGAATTCGAAATCTGAGTATGATTTGTCAAGGGGCTTTTAGGACAGAGCGTGTGCATACGTAGATGTGCTCTCTCTCTCTCTCTATCCTGGGGCAATTTTGATAGAATAAAAGTATATGAAACTTTTTTCTTTGTCTAGAGGATACAATCACGATGGTTCTCCAGTGTCACTCTCTCGCACGCACGCATATACACACACCAATCATCCCGAATGCCAACAAATGGTATTAACGCGGGTAAAAATGTGAGGTAGGCTTTTTATCTCAGCGGCTGAAAGTCATTACACTTCATACTGAGACGATTACTAAAACACATTTTCTCATCCACCTCCTCCCAAATATGACGATATAACTTAAAGCGCTATTCAACCCTTTCAACTCTTGAAGAAAGATAAATAATCGCCACGTGTTTTAAGAAAGCCAGAAGGAAAAGAGAAAAGAAAAACTCCACTAAGTGACTAACGCGAGTGAAAAAAAAGGCCAGATCCTTTCCCTTTAACTTCAAAATGCTGTCAAGAGCGAAACAAAAACGGTTTAGAGTGAACATAAAGTTATGTTTGAACAAAATAAAATCTGACTTTATTTGGCGTTATCATGTCTAGAGATAACAAAAAGAGTACTTACTCACCTTTATTACAAGACCTAACCCATCTAGGTAACATTATTAGCATTCCTCTACAGTCTAAAGAGCATCATTAATCATGTATAGTAAATACGCCACCATTTTGCTAAGTACGGTGGGAACCAATGAGATCGTCTCGAAAAAGATGATGGATTTATAGGTCGAGTGCGGCAACCACGTCACCAGTATAAATACGTTGAACACCCTCTTTGGTCGACGAGTTCTCACTGTTCTGGACAGGAAGTAAACCGTGTGGTTGCCTAACCACTTCTCGATGCTGACTGGTGCACAGGTAGAATATATCGCCAAGACAGAGCTGCTGCTCGTAAACAAGGGTATCTTCAAGCTTAGCAAGACAGCCATCTTGGCCTATGAGGGTCGGTATACATATCTTCATTTTTTAACGATATCCTGTTTAGTACCATCTGAAAAGAACTAACTACGTGCTCCTGTCTTATAGCTGTTTCACAGTCACTCAATGAGATCCTAGAGCAAGCCGTGGATAAATGAAGGCTTTAATGGATGAGGGTAGTTTACCGATGTCTGCTTAGCCTCCTTAGAGCCATGTTGTAACCTCTAGCAAGACGAGCTCACCTCACAACTCCTATAATCGTAACCCAACAGAATAATGGAAATCGTGTGTATACCCTCGATGAATTAACCTCTAATGAGCAACTGTTAATTAAATACCTGAAATATGATATATCTCGTCGTGATGGGAATGTATTTAATGCTTACATAGAACATATACCCGGACAGATTAAGACCTCGAGCTCACGTTACTCTATAAATGAGCAGGCATCTATTTCTTCCCAACTGTGAAGTATTGAAGAGAGAGAAAGACAATAACATTGATATATCAGTACTACCCAACCTCTCTGAAGAAGAAAATCATATTAATGTAGTGTGTCAATAGACTCATAAAGTAAGTAATTAAGGAAAAAACAATCAAAATATGTATTGTGTAAAGAAATATTTTTGATGTAGTTCGTCTAAGGACATATTTTTTCATTAACTAGAATCATAGAGTAAATGTTTAAGAACAAAAATTAAAGATCTTTATTGTCTAAAGAAGAAAATATTAGTGTGTTATGTCTATAGAATCATAGAGTAAATGATTAAAACAAATAATTCAAGACCTGTATTGTCTAAACAAGAAAATATTAATGTAGTGTATCTAAAGAGTATATTTTTATATTAATTAAATATAATTTTTACAATTTATTATGTGATTCGATTATCTCTTTCCAAAGAATACAAAATAGTAATCATATATTTATTTTTATTTAAAAAAAACATGGTTGATAAATTCCTAGACTTATACTCTAACTGATTGGATACAAGTACACAAAGATTGATAAACTTAAGGAGGATCCAAGAAGGATCAACCACAGAGCTAACAAAACCCTTTTATTAATATATCGAGGTTGTCCGCTATAAATATGGTCAATATCACGATCCATAGTCTCGAGAATACACTGCCCGTTTGAATACCAGTCCTTCAAGTAGTACACATTGGGTGGACATGAACAGTTTCTACTCACACTCTTTACTTTGTATATGTATCAAGGTAAATTCAGGGTCAACTATATATTTTATAAAGGAAAAATTATCCTTTCCGAAAACATTAACGATAATGGCATAATGGGTTAGTGTATACACCAGGGTTGCGGCCTCGTCATTGTCCATATCGCCTTCTTCCCAGTCGGCTGGACGGTTAGTCTTCAAACGCTGATGCTGATACGATGGATGAAGATTTTCACAATGGTAAGGAGATTTGATCATTGTTAACACTAAGAGACTAGCACTAGTCACTACAGATGTATTTTTCATAATAAAACGGTCCGCGTAATCCTCAGGCTGCAATCCTTCATAATATAGGACTAAAACAGTGATCTTTATACTGTTACATATCCTTTGACTCGTCCCGTAGCTTCTTCTTGGCAGGTCCATTCGTAGAATTCTTGACCGCTTCATCAGAAGTTTTCTTATTCTTCTTTCTGACCCTACGTTCAGTGGTAACAGCAGTGTCAGTAGTTTTCTTCATCTTTCTGACCGTGTCAACCTCGTTTTGACCACAGACACACGATAACAGATCAAAATTGATGTACTGCTCATATTCGTTGATCATGCTATGATATGATGCAGGGTGGGAATTACCAAACTCATATCGTTCTGTATCGCACTCTTTGCTAGATCAAAACGTCTTTATCGATCAGGCTTAAAACTGTTAAATCATTATGTAGGAGTCGGACATTTTCTGTAGCGCACGTGTAGGCAGTATTGGAGTGACTGGAACACTTGTCTACGTTGTGCAGATTTTTAAGCTTACGCAGAGGACAACAAAGATCACTCAGCTCATAAGAGCCGTATTTGTTACTATCGATGCCGATGAGACTTTTTAGCCAAGTTAACTTCTCCGTTCCTTTAATATAGATCGATGGTCGTGACGTGTACCATTCTAGATGGGAAATGATAACAGAACAAAGATTCGAGTACTGTACTTCTCCATCGTACAAAGACAGTCCGTGATAATACTCAGTCACCCAATTTACGTTTCTTTCTAGTTGATGCGGATAGAATGTCAATCGTGAATGGAGGAAGAAAGTTAAAACTGGCTTCGTCAAAAGGCTTGAAATATAGACCAACCACCTCCTTGAAGATGTATACTCCCTCATCACTCGAGTATCCTTGCACCTCGATCAACATACTGCCCAAAACGAGAACAATGACTGTCCATTTATGATGCCATCTTGCTGACGTCACTGCTTGAAGAGTTATAGCGTACCATTATATTGTGTATGATGAAACAAAACACCTTGGTGTTTGCGGGGATATCTTACACCATTTGGAACGTTATACGGTACTTTATCATACAATCCTTGAAAGTATCTTCCTGTCAGCTGGCATCAAACACGAAGATGGGCACGTGAGACTTGAAATGGGTATAGTCAATTAAAGATAAGGGAGTGCTTGTTCCGTTGTATGAAGTCTGGAAAAGTGCATAGTCACCGTATAATTTCGAGAAGTAATCTTGTTTAAAGTTCAAGTTAGTATCCTCGTGAGGGTACATGATTGAATTCAGGTAGAGTTTAGCACTACATAAATTAATATAATCGAAAATACTTCGATCTGTAACCGTAATTTGACCTAGTATGAAGAGCTAATATAAAGTAACAAGGTTTGTCCAGCTAAGTTGAAGTTTTCACAGTCCAGTCCAGACAGTTAGGTGTTCTCCAGCTCAACTGATTATAGGTTGGCATAGGTTTGGTAACAAAATAATTACTTTTATTTTGAAACTATAAAAATTACTCTAAGAGGGTAAGGACAAGGAAGTGAACCCGCATTTGCATGGATAGAGAGAGGGAGACTAGGAAAGCACCTTACTGGAATCCCATCTCTAGGTAAAATATCATGCCACGGAACTAATATCGGGTTTCGAACCCCCGGTCGTGTGTATCTACCGTCATAAACATACTATACATACATATTTATAAAAAGCAAAGCCCATCCAATATAAATGTCTATCATGTTATTTCTTTGGATACATATAAGTTAATACATTACTAAATATTAAATTAACGTGTTAGAAAACTCTCTTCAGAGGTCGAATAGTATAAGGAGTCACTCTCGAGTTAGACTGGTATGATCATGACAGGTGGAGATCGAGGTTCGAATCCCATTTGAGGTTTGAAGTTTAACATTTAACCATATGTGCTCTTTACTATTTATTCCGGCAAAGTTGTATATTGCCAGCACCTTTCTGTCACAATATATTCTAAGGACCAAACGGGTGCACCCAGTTTTAAACGTCATATTCTTCTCTCGGGTTTGACAATTAGAGGGCATAAAGCACTCGGCAAAAGATACCAGTGTTCGAATCTGTGTTGGGCGAGTTTGGGGATTTGAATATCTTTCGAGGTGTACTGTTGGTAGTCCTCACTAAATGGTTTCCCGCTCTCCTTCCACGTAAACGCTGACACATTTCCTTACTACACCACCACGCAAATGTGTATTCAACCTTCCCAATTCATAATGCAGCTGGCCTCGCGGATTTGCTTCTTCTTTCAATCTGTTGTAATATTTAGTTTGGTTGAAGTATACTTAGAGAAGATTG
Organism: Timema douglasi; assembly: GCA_901482245.1. Lineage (NCBI taxonomy): Eukaryota > Metazoa > Arthropoda > Insecta > Phasmatodea > Timematidae > Timema > Timema douglasi. Next base: position 5,667 of record CABEEJ010011643.1, on the reverse strand, counting down.
TTAACTCTCTAAAAAGAGGGCATAGTATTAGATAGCCGCTTCGCTTGCCTCGTTGTCTAATGCACTCCTCAAGCCGTATATTATATTGCCGATGACAGGGAGATTAGGGTTCGAATCTCGGTCCGGTGTACTGAATTTTTTTTCTAAATGGTTCTATGCTCTCCTTCCATGCTCAGATGCAGGTGGAACCTTTTAAATGCCTAGTCCATTAGCGTAAATTGTACTTAAGTGTATTATAACCCAAACTGTTAGTAAAATGTTGTGCTAAAAATAATGAAAGATAGCAAACTCATGCTAATCTGCACAGCCGTGGTTTAGGAAGGTGGTTCGCTGGTTCGGTGCCATAGTGGGGGGTTGACAAGGGACTTCTACAATGATCGACCCTTCTTCCCCCTCATATTACAGCCCCCGTGGTTATATCGCATGAGGGCGGCTTAAATTTAGGTCGATACCCGCGGTCATTAAAATACTCCATATTGAGCTCCTGTCGGGACTTGGAGGGTTTTGTTTTAACTATTTTGTTTATGATGTCAGCCTCTCTTAGTTAAATAAGTACAGTAACAGCGCGGGCTACAAGTCGTCAGGCTCGCACTAAGGTGGAAATGAGTGTAGTAAAGCCCGAACCTGCAGTCAAGAAACGTAGTAGAAAAACAACTGTTTATATGTAGATTCCAATTTTTATACAAATATACTTTTAGAAAATACAAACAATTTTCAGCCAAAATTTATAAAATAATATTACATTATCGGTGATATTTTATAGGTATTAATAGTATATCAAATAGGTTGCTGCAGATCACTTGTCTTACGTATAAATACGTGAAATTAGATCTAGTGGGTTTTCTAGTGGTTCCTATGAAAATGGGACTGTAGTTAGGTGATACAGTGCTCAGCTGTCATGTTCATCTCTAGGATTCGGTTCGAATCTCTTTGGGGTGCATTGGGAATAAATCTCGATATTGAGATTTTCAATCTGGTTTTCTCTCTTGCATGCTGGGCCGGCTGGAACAGGATTCTATAATAAAAAAAGAAAGTGTTTGTATTTGTGTGTGTGTGTTTGTGTTTGTGTGCGATGCTCAGACAAATCTAGGGCACGCAGAGATCTGAAATATTTAACATGGGTGTACGGGAAGGGGTTCGAATGCGCCTCAAAGCCAGATTTGTAATTAGCTTTTTAATTGGAATATTTTAACCCAATACCACAGTGGGTCACGGGCAACGCCGTGTGGTATTGATAGTTATGAATAATTTGAAAGGTAAGTGTACCCTCATTTGCGTGAAGGTAGATAATGAAACCCTCAATTCATCCAACCATATTTGATCCCCATCACTGGCAAAAAAAATACTATTTCCTTGGGTAGCAATCTACTGTCACAATGAATTTTATGCATACATTGCTGGTTGCATGGTCTAAGTTGTCACTAGCCAGCTGATGACAGAGAGATTGACGTTTGAAGCAAATGTGGGTACACATTCTACATTGTCTAGAAAATTTTTGTCGACCAGCAAAATGTTGGGGGTGTATGAAATACGACAGTTCTAACAGACATTCGCTGTGCAAAATATATCGATATTCGAATCCTGTTGTGCGCACCATATAATTTTGTATACTTGTATTGATGGTTGCATGGTTTAAGGCGTCACTAGATAGCTGATGACAGATTGATCGATGTTTTATTTTCTCACTACAATCAAATGCGGGTACACATTCTACGTGCTCTAGAAAAACCTGGTCAACCAGCAAAGCCTCTTCGAAAATGGGGGTGCAGGAATTACGACCGTTATAACACACATCAGCTGTGCTAAATATATCAAGGTCCAAATCGTGATGTGCGTGCCATCTAAATTTGTATACTTGCATCGATGGCCACATGGTCTAAGGCGTCACTACACGGCTGATGACAGAGTTAACGACGTTTTATTTTCTCACTACAATCAAATTCGGGTACACATTCTAACTGCTATAGAAAAATCTGGTCAACCAGCAAAGCCCCTTCAAAACCGGTGGGAGTTAGGAAGTACGACCGTTATCACAGACATCAGCTGTGATATAGTTATCGAGGTTCAAATCCCGGTGTTCACACCGTCTAAATGTCAAACTCATCTAATTATGGTGGGGGGTAAATCGAATCCCCACCATGTAAACTGAAGGTATTTGTCCCTCGGGAACATTTTCTTAATCATCCCTATCAGATGTTTTGACAGAAAGGGTACGTGTCACTCACATATTTATGGCAGGGGTGGTCGTGGGCTGTAATCTCGCTCGGGTAAACTGGGGTGGTTTTTTACTCCCCCTCACTCAACATAAACTCTGAAATATTTCTATCTTACTCCTCCGATCCATGACGGTTATCTACATCCACGCATGTCGACGAACGATACCAAACAAACAATTTTAGTAGACTTTTATGTTGGGGGATAGTGGCCCCTAACTGTGGGTTCCGAGGTCCCTGATTGTGCATAATTAGAGCTGTTTCAATGCTTGCTAGTCGTGAAAAACCCCATAACCACTTAGGGGGTTGCGCCACCGGGAAAAACCAAGCGGCCTTGGTGGTTCATGACTCTTCAACAAGGTCGTTGCCACTTTCTTTCAAAATTTATAACAATTTTGCGACATCTGACGACCTCACAAAGAGATTGGTATAACGAAGTGAGGGTAAGGAGAGGGAATTGAGAAGCAGTCCAACAGAGTCTTGCGAGAGGGAGCAATGTGTAACTTAGTTCGTTTTGTGCCGTGTTGATGTAAGGAGGGTGGGGAGTGAAGCAAAAGTGAAAGAGTTTTTTGACTGTGATACGCTGTCAGCTGCTTGGTGGTCACACTCTTTGCTAAGAAGCCGGGCAGAGAAGATGCTAACTAGCGATGCCTAAGGAGAAGTTCCTGGTGCCTTGGACTGCACGCCAATTAATAAATAAAAATAATCCAACGCCCTGGCCCAATCCTACTCAGCCATAAAAAAAACAAATGAACACTAATAAAAATATAATGAGTTCAATAAAAAACAAAGAAAACAAGAAAGAAAATACAAGTACCAACATGTCTGGTACACTGGAAAGGGGTTCAGTGGGTTGGGAGAAGGATCATGAGGAGGGGGAAGGGTAAACCAACAGCCAATCAGAGAAGTGGGGCCACAGGTCATACTAGCTACTTATGTATTAATCACAACTTGTGAATGTGGGGAATGCCAGGCCTCCACCATGTTTCGGATTCCGCGTTAAACTGTAGGTCTTTCATTTCATCTTACAATCACCCTACCATTACATATTAGCGTAAGTGCGTATAACCTGAACGGGTAGTAAGACGTGGTGCTAATAATAATAATAATAATAATAATAAATGTTAAATAGAAAATATTACTCAATATATATACAACGTGTATCTAAACCATTGCATCTAACTTTGGCAGGCTATTCCTTGGGTGAAAATAGAATAATAATAATATTTAGCACCGCGTCTTACTACCCGTTTGGCTTATACGCTTTAAGTACTAATTACTCTAATGGATTAGGAATTGGGAAGGTTTAATTAGAGGAAATGAACCCAAATTTGCGTGGAGGGAGAGTGGAAAACCATTTAGGAAAAACCACCCCAGTTCACCCGACCGAGATTCGAACCTTGATCTCCCCGTTCTCAGCAGTCGAGCTCAACACGACAAGCGCGTTAGCCAACTACGCCACCGAGGCGGCTGTAAAAATAGAATAATGAACATTAATAACCTAGGGTTCATCTTAAATATTAAGGGTGGTATACACCCCTAAACATAGAGCTAAAAACTATTAATATTGAAATAGTATGAACACTGATTAAGGTATTATAACGACTCTTTGTATACAACTTATTGAAACCTTGATCATTAGTAAAATAAATGTGCTGTTAACGTTACCCAACCACATAATGTAAAAAGGTGGGGGGTTGTAATAATTTTTTCTGAATTAAAATATGTCAGAGTAAGTATTACTAATTTAGACTTCAGATTACAAAACGAGGATTAAAAATTAACAAAAAAAGGTGTTTTGGAGAACCTTTCTAGCTTTCTCCGTTTTTGAAATAATCACACAAGTTTGAGGTCAGAGACAGGTGTAAATGCCTGCCAGTTAGGCAACCAGAATCGCAGTGTAACTTCGCACTGCGGTCGTTTAACCATTTTACCGGCACGTGTGACTATGTATCACGTACATTTGGTAAACAAGGCTGGTTTGTGTGTAATGACGGAGAAACTAAGATACTTTTCCTTCGTCATAAGCTCCGATGTATTGCTCTTTTCTCATTAGTAAGTCATGCTTACACAGTTCATATTTGGGTCGGATTTTTATCATTAAACTCACTGGAGTATTGAAAGCTAAATTAAGAAATACTAATCGTAGTCCTTGTATGTTTTAGTTCCTAGCTTTAATAGCAGATTCATAGCAAGTGTTCAAAATGGCAGCCCCTAACGTCATTGCAATAATTGAGGTGGCGTATCAATGACTTGCGTAATCTTTCGAAAACACGTGGTGTTTCTTGAACCTTATCACATGCAGCACCTATCCTGACTAAAGGTCTTCCTCGGATTCTATGGCTGTCTCGTAAACCAAAGCTTTGTAAAAACCCCACAGAAAGAAGTCTTAACGGATTAAGGCGAGGAGAGCGTGGTGGCCACGCAACAGCTATACAGGCTGCCTACCTGGCAGGCATTTACACTTGTCTCTAAGCTCAAACACGCATGATTATCTCGGAAATGGGTAAAGATAGACAAGATCTACAAGACACTTTATTTGTTAATTTTTACTTCATGTTTTGTAATCTTAAGTCAAAACTAGTAATACTTACTCTTTCATATTTAATTGCAGAAAAAAGTGTTACAACCCTCCCTTTTTTACATGATGAGGGTGGGTAACGGTAACAGCACATTTAGTTTATTAATTGTTTCAATAACTAGTATACAAAGATTTGTTGTAATAACCTAAGCAGTTTTCGTAATATTTCACACAACAGTCGTTTTTATCTTTATCTTTAAGGGTGAATACCGCCCTTGATGTTTAAGATGGACCCTTAGTTGTATCTGTGAGTTATTCTATTTTCACCCAAGGAATAACCTGCCAAAGTTTGATGCAATGTTTTAGATACACGTTGTATATATGTTACATAGTAAAATGTATCCGGATTGGTGTAACTTGCGATGGTGAAGTCACGACCACTCAGAGGGTTGTGAGGTGGTAAATGGGGCCCCCTATCGTCCAAACATAGACCTTTATATTTAACCGGAACAGGTCTCATTGTAGCCAAAACACACAATTATAAAGAGCTAGGTGATTTTTTAATGATAGTCTTAGCCAAGTTTCTTAGAGGTTAAAATTGTAACGCTAATATCTTAGAAACGTAAGAAAATGTGTCTATTTTGTCCGAGTTATGTCATTTAAAACAACTAATTACATAAATACAAGGGCGTAGAAAGAGAATTATTCTAGGTCGGGCCCATTAGAAAGTGGACGTAATATGTTAATACCTGTTTATATAACTATATATTTGTAGTGAGAGGGGGTTATATGTTAAAGGAGGGGTTGGGGGTTGTATATTATTATGTCAAATAAGGTGACCTGGTGGTCTAGGGCACAGAGAAGGAGAGAACAGATCCCCAGCCCCTAGGTTAAAGTTGTTGCACTCCTTTTCGAGGCTTTACTCCCTCAACG
>CABEEJ010011642.1:0-10457 GCA_901482245.1 Timema douglasi | reverse complement strand
TCTCACAATCACCCTACCATTACACATTAGCGTAAGAGCGTATAACCCGAACGGGTAGTAAGACGCGGTGCTAATAATAATAATAGTGTGGAAGGAGAGTGGAAAACAGTTTTGGAAAAATAAAACACCCTCAGTAGACCTGAGCGAGATTCGAATCTCTATTTCTTCGTCACCAGCAGGGAAAAGACACCTCAAGACTGGTTAGATCAGTGAGGCGGGTAACCAGGAAGTCCCGGGCCGTGCGTGCCCCGGAAGTGACACCCCCGGGTTACTCACATGCGACCATCACGTGGATCTTCTCGCTGAAGATGGAGCCCACGTCGTTCTGGGCGATGCACTGGTAGCTGCCCTCGTCCTTCCTCGTCGTGCTGATTATCTTGAAGAAACGGTCGGAAGAGAAGTCCTCCAGGGCGACGCCATCTTTCAGCCAGCGGTACTTGGGCTGTGGGAAACCTGGAGGGGGGCAGACACCAGGGACATCGCGTGGTTAGTGTGTCTGACGGTTGTGGTGAGGATAGACGTGGCTTTCTACGGCACGGGGGGTAGGAGGGTGGTGGTTTGTCTCATCCCCACTTGTATTTAGGGGTGAGGGGGGTGAGAAAGTAGGGTAAATGTCCACAAGACACTTTATGGCCGGGTATTGTTATTAATGTGGTATTATAAATGGGGNGGGGGGTGAGAAAGTAGGGTAAATGTCCACAAGACACTTTATGGCCGGGTATTGTTATTAATGTGGTATTATAAATGGGGGTGAGGGGGGGGGGAGGCAAAGTGTCGCTGACTAACGCCAGTCACGTGTTCTCGAGACAAGTGCAAGCTTATTTTTATTCCCACGCTTCGAATCTCCCCTCCCACCCCCCTCCCAATCCTTAAAGGGTATTTCACTCACTTTCCAGGGGACAATGTGTCGCTCTTAAAACTAATAACTAAAGATACGTCAAGAGCCATTTTCTTAATTAGGATGGACGGAAGGGGGAGGGGGGTTCTCACACTAATGAATGGGTGTGTATATATTCTCATAGATTTCACATTTCTCTTCTCTATAAGGATAGATTCAAACGCTCGCCGAAAAAATAGAAAGTAAAATCTGACTCAATGGCGTAGCAATTCACTCGCTGTAAGTTGACCCATGAAGCATTGCAACGCCAACTTAAAACAGCTGATAATTATCAGCATATTTTATTTTCTGGTAGATAGAAATATTTTAGATCATTCTCCCGATGGTTGTTTACAAATTATAGCGCTGTGTCGTGGCTCAATACAATACATCGATAAACATTAACGAGTTATTACAAATCTCCTCGCTACGGACAAGGAAGCTGTCTGATCGCTTCTAGCTCTACAACGCATGCGCACTGATTGGAGCCAACGAAGCTGTCTGATCGCTTCTAGCTCTACAGCGCATGCGCACTGATTGAAGCCAACGGAGCTGTCTGCTCGCTTCTAGCTCTACAGCGCATGCGCACTGATTGAAGCCAACGAAGCTGTCTGCTCGCTTCTAGCTCTACAGCGCATGCGCACTGATTGAAGCCAACGGAGCTGTCTGCTCACTTCTAGCTCTACAGCGCATGCGCACTGATTGAAGCCAACGAAGATGTCTGCTCGCTTCTAGCTCTACAGCGCATGCGCACTGATTGAAGCCAACGAAGCTGTCTGCTCGCTTCTAGATCTACAGCGCATGCGCACTGATTGAAGCCAACGAAGCTGTCTGCTAACTTCTAGCTCTACAGCGCATGCGCACTGATTGAAGCCAACGAAGCTGTCTGCTCGCTTCTAGCTCTACAGCGCATGCGCACTGATTGAAGCCAACGATGCTGTCTGCTCGCTTCTAGATCTACAGCGCATGCGCACTGATTTGAGATATATAATTCTTAATACCCCTCGAGGGGGGGGGGCGACATTACTCGGACCCTAGAATCGGTAAAAAAAAAGGTTTCTGCTCTGGCCCGAGGCACAGACAAACAGACGGAATTACAAAAACAACTTTTTATCAAAACCTTGAGGTCGATTTGTTTAATGATCACAATACTTACTCTCTCCGCGGTGTCTAGAAAGAGTATTACAATGATTTTGGAAGGTAAAACTTTTTAATTACCTTTCTGTCTGTCTCTACATGTATAACATTTTACCCCCCCTCCAAGACATCGACCGGAATGGAAGCCGGACTCCCCAGCCTACACCCCAGCCTATCAGCCACAGTAACCCACCCTAGCTGTTGGCCCCGATGTACGCACGTGGGGGTTGGCAGAACAAAGAAGTAGCCGGATATGATTAACTTGATACACGCAAGGGGCTTCACGTACAGTCACAAACAAGAGTTCGGCTTAGTGTTTTATACGGCCCGTCCGAGATCAGGGTCGGAGGGTAGGGCCCGTCTCACCCCACAGATAACACCTAACTTAGGTAATACAGCTGTTATCTTGTATTTTATTATAACTATTTCCGGAATCAAAAGATGCGAGTGAAGGGGGTGTAACTGCCCCAACCCACTCTCAAAGACACCCCCGGCTGCATATTTATTTTTTATAGATACGTAAACAAAATCTAGGCAGTTAGGCTAGGGAGAGACTGGTTCTTGTCACTCTACTCCTGTCGATAGTCTACACATGTGGTCACGTATTAGCTTACCCTCCTCCCTCGCACCAGACCCTTTTCAAAATCTACTCATGTCTGCCACAATCCCAGCCCTTGTAACAGAAGATGTGTTCGCGCCACTTGTTCCAAACTGTTGTGTTCGAATCACTTGTTCCAAACATTTCTTTTTAACTAATAGTTTTGTTCGAATCACTTGTTCCAAACATATTTTAACTAATAGTTTTGTTCGAATCACTTGTTCAAAAACCTCTATGTATTGTTCTGTCACGTTCGCGTCGCCATAGCAGTTTCACTTCCTGGCTGTCCAACGTAGAAGAAATTTACGAGAATGATGGGGAAGATTTGGAGCTGAATTGAGATTTATTTTTAATATTATGCGTATTTTGATTTTAAAATGAGAGATTTGAATTTGAGGATGCAGAGGTATATTGCCAGTTAGATGTAGCGCTTCAGTTAAAATATTTTAAAATAAGCACCTTAATACACGGATTTCTTGTTTACTGTAGTGAGCACAAAACTATTTTATATGGCTCTATACATGTATATAGAGATGTAAACATTCTTAATTTAAAAGATGATATTTTCCCTCTGAAAATACCACATATTTCTGTTGATCATTAAGAGCTAAATGTCCGGGAAACGAACAATAACCGGTGTAAGAGCGTTGAATGGTTCTTTGTAAATAGAATGATGAAATTTAAAAGCGAGGTCACAACATATTGTACTGTCATTTGTAATTTCCTCTTTCCCCGTTTGTTCTCCTATACATATGAACATTATAAACCCACTTTGTTTCTGGACGTTTAAGAATTTCTCTCTTAAGACTATTCTAGCGCCGTGAGGAGCATAAGAATATGTTCGCGTCGTCTGTTCCAACTCCACTCTAATAAACGGTTATGAACAGTCGACGCAAACATAGCTATAATCTTGATATATTTATAAAGTCTCGTTATCAACATCTTCAGACTAGAATACAGCCTCTGTGTGTGTGTTGAATGCACTCTTTGTGATGGCGGATAGAGTAAGGGGGAGGGGGGGTTGGAAGGGGGAGGTAGTAGAGGAAGAATTCTTTCTTTCACTCTCCAAGTATTTAATAATAGATTTTTTTTAATGTCTTTGATTATATATATATATCATTATCATGAGAGAGTTATGTAAGATTGTGTAATTTTAAGATTATTTTTACACTGTCCTAACTAAAAACCGATTCTACTTCAGTTGTCACATGTACGTACCTTGCGCCTGGCACTGCAGTATCTTGGTTCGACCCTCGCTCACTATACTGCCAGAAGAGGAGGGTTGGATGGTGAAACGAGGCGGTTGCGTTGACTCTGGAACATAAAATATGAGTATTTGTAGACATTGTTGCAGAAACATAATGAAAAAGAATATCATCCGTCACATTCCACCAAGTAGCCTAAATTACATATATACTGTTACAGAAACATTTTGAGAAAAGAGAAGCATGTTTGATCACCAAAGATCTCAACAACCAAACTCATTTCCCAGACGTACATTTAAAAAATATAAATTTACTCATAGATAGAAAGCAATTGGTTTTATAAGAATTTATTTAAAATGAAGATTTTAATTTTAAATGGTCCTACAACTTTACAACTCAAAAGTTATTTCATATCACAAAATAATTCCTAAGATATGATCAAAATAGGTGTTATCTATCCGCCTCGGTGGCGTGCTTAGTTAACACGCTTGTTTAGTGTTGAGCTAGACTGCAAAAGACGGGGGAGATCGAGGTTCGAATCTCAGTCGAGTGAAGCATGAGTGGGTTTTCCTAAATAGTTTTTCCCACTCTCCCTTCGCGCAGATGCGGGTTTACTTCCTCTAAATTCAACCTTCCTAATTCCTAACCCACTAACGTAATTAGTAATTAAGCGTATAACCACGGACGGTTAGTAAGACGCGGTGCTAATAAAAAAACATCTTGAGTTTTCCAGATTTAAAATAACGGGTTTCCTATGAAAATTAGACTGTAGTTCCAATCCCCTTAAGGTTGCACTTGACCCCTGGAGATAACCTTTGTGACCACTCGACCAACAGGTAAACGACAGCCTTTACCTCCCTTATCTTGAAACATCAGAGGGACGGGGAGGAGGGGGGGTATGATAATTGACACGACTATATGCGTCAAATGGGACGGAGGGACGTATATCATTACTCGCTTTGGTCGTCGGGGGGCTCCGCCTGACTTTAAAGCTGCTCCGACATTTGATTTTTTTTACGGGGATTAAAAATTAAAATTTCGAACTTTTTGGAATTTTCCTTTGGGTTACAGGCTACAACCTATAATTTTGCCAAATTTCAAAGTTTCTAGTTCATCTGGAAGTGGGTAAAAATTAATGTAACCGAGTAAGTGAGTCAGCCATGTGACTTTATAATATAATAATAATAATAACCAGTGGTGGCTCGTGTATAGGCACTGCGACACTGTAGCATCCCCTATTTCCTCTTGCTATTATCGATGACATTTAATATAATGAGTCTTTTTTTCTTTAATTATTTCTTTATTTTTGTAGTACAATATATATTTCTTAAGCTTAATGTCAGTACTTCAGTAGCCATACTCCAGTTTATGAAAAATATACAAAAATCTTCGAATGGAACTGTGCGCTTCACAGTGCCAGCGACGTGATGTTTGACTGCTGTGCGCATGCGCACATAGAAGGGGGTGGGGAGGAAGGCGAGACTGCCAGGAAAAGAGAGCACTGTTGCTCTCGCAGTGCTGGCTCTGGCGTTATGGTGGAAGGAAGTGTTTTTTTTACTCAGCGTGTGTTGTGCTTAAAAACCGTGTAACATATTCTTGAATGTGATAAAGTGTAGAAGAGTGTAGAATTAGATTATTATTCTGCTTCCAGCTTTTCTATTTGATTCATTTCTTTTCGGTTATTTTATTTAACAGAAAGACTAAATGCGCTTGCAGTACTTTCAATGGAGAAAAATTTCCTCAATTGTCATCCAGAGATCAAGGAGAAAATTATTGAACTTCTTGCGCAAATTTAAACAAGAATAATGGATTTAATTTTTTTTAATGAATAGATCAATCTTGAACTGTAACAATTTAAATTAGAGTAAGTTAAAATTGTGTTTTTTTGTTAAGATTTTATAAAGTTCCTGAATAAATTCTCTTTTTATACACGTTTCTTTCCTTTTACACAATTTTAAAACAAAGGCTAAAAAAAATTCTGGAGCAGCACCAGCACCCCCCACTAATTTCAGCTACGAGCCGCCACTAATAATAATACTCACTACTATTGGGGGTTGAAGTTGTTTCGCAGTTTTACTGTCTATTAATACCGCGGCGAGGGAACTTTGCGCCATATTGATTTGACCTCAAGGTCAAAGTACCACTGGTTAGAGATACCTTATATTTCACCCGCGTAATGATATTCAAAGAGTGGTTAGGGGGCGGGGCAGTGAGNGGGGGGGGGGGGGAGAGGGGTAACCGACAGTTACTTGGAGGCGAAATGGAGAGAGAAAGAGAGAGAGCTCTACCAAATTAGGCCAATTATTTTTTAATCGGGGTATTTAGCGCGCAATTACTATAAACACACAAGATTGTACCAGCGTATAGCCAACAAATAAACCTAATTCACGACCAATTAACAGGGAAATTAGAAACACGTCAATAACCAGGATAATTAATATGCCATTAACCGGGATATTTGAAACCCCACTAACCGGGAAATGTGTTGCTCCATTAAATGAGAAAATTTAATCATCCATTAACCGGGGTATTTGTACGCTACTAAGGGGAATATTTGATAAACCATTAACCAGGATATTTGATACCACATTATCCGGGTTGATGCCCCATCAACCGGGGTATTTGACTACCCACTAACAGAAATTTTTGATGCTCCATTAACCAAGATATTTGATTGGCCACAAATCACAACCCTGGCCCATGTAATAGACCGGTGTTGGTTGTTATAACAAATAGTCCGGATACCGCTGGCAGCTGGAGATGTGATTGTTTGCTGGAGTGTGACAGAGGCTGATATACTGTGGAATGTTGTTACCTGGACTCTGGAAACGTTTAATTACACCTTGTAGTCGTGTTTAGCAAAGATACATACAAGCTAAGTGGAGAGTGAGGTGTTCTTTGGAGTCACCGTTCCTTAGGAATAACCTTATCTGACAGCTAGAACAGTCACTACAGTCCAATGTTCATAGGAAGAACCTTATCTGACAGCTAGAACAGTTACTACAGTCCAATGTTCATAGGAAGAACCTTATCTGACAGCTAGAACAGTTACTACAGTCCAATGTCCATAGGAAGGACCTTATCTGACAGAACAGTTACTACAGTCCAATGTTCATAGGAAGAACCTTATCTGATAGCTAGAATAGTTACTACAGTCCAATGTTCATAGGAAGAACCTTATCTGACAGCTAGAATAGTTACTACAGTCCAATGTTCATAGTAAGAATCTTATCTGACAGCTAGAACAGTTACTACAGTCCAATGTTCATAGGAATAACCTTATCTGACAGCTAGAACAGTTACTACAGTCCAATGTTCATAGGAAGAACCTTATCCGACAGCTAGAACAGTTACTACAGTCCAATGTTCATAGGAAGAACCTTATCCGACAGCTAAAAAAGTTGAGAGTTCCGAAATACTCAATCATGTATAAGGTTTTACTCACATTTACTCTTAGACTAATTTCTCTGAATTTCTTTTTACACCAAAGTTTTGTTTCCCTATTAAGAACCGCCTCGTCGACTCTTAGAGAATCAACATAATCTGCATAGGTCAACCATTTATTCACGTCATTTAATGTCGGTTCATTTGTTCTCGAATGAGTCGGGTTGTAGTGTAACTCGTGTGTCGAGATCAGCGACCTTACAGTAATTAGAGCTACATGTAGTGTTATAGCCAACACTCACCACAAGCTACGCTCGACATCATCTCTGAGGTAACTGTACGGTTTACTATTGGGAAACAGCTTTTGTCATTCTCTAGTCTTCATGTGGTCAATCTTCCTTTAAATATAATTTATATCTATATAGATGAGAGCCTAGCACCGATGGGGAGGTTTCTCAGTATATTACCCCCGGAAAAAAAATCATCGCTGCGCATGTAAAACGTGCGTGGCTACGCTCGAAGGACACAAGCCTTTATGAGAGAAGTGTTTGTTCCCCAGACAAGTGTATGCCGAACTCTGATAACGACAGTCTAGTTTCCACCTTTGTAACGTCTTCGACTTATGTAAGTACCTATGTATAGTGACGTGTGGAATCCGTAACGTCCGCAGTTATATGCGATGAACACGTGTAAACATTGAGAAAGAGCTCACTACTGATATAATACTGATATGACGGTGTTTTGTTGTACAACTCCTCTTATCTTGACACGAGACCCTCACCCCCCTTTTACCCCCTCCTCTGACCGTCCACACGATACTACTTATCTTCATCCACGTTCCGCGATAAACTGTCGTTTAGTATAGCATGCGCTGTTCCACCCCAGGTAGTGTTCTACCCGAGGTATGACAAACTCGAGGTGATCACGAAGGCCACATTGAAAATGTAAACAATTCTGTGGGAGTCCGAATTTAAAAAAATACAATAATAATAATAGTGTCACCATCTTAGGTTTAAAAAAAAAAAGCACACCTCGATTCAAAAAATCCTTACTACTTATTACGAAAAACAAAAGTTAAGACTTGTAACTATTTAAAGAGATAGCCTGATATATTAATGTTTGTCCACCGCTATTAGGGTGACATTTGATATAACGATTGAATTGGGATGGTGACCTGGCGGTCTAGGGGGGTAAGGTGTCAGACTTCTATGCTGGCGGCCGGGGTTCAATCCTCGGTCGCGGCACAGATTTATCTGATTACCAAACCCTTCCTTCACATCTGACAAGACATCTTGTGAATGTGTGGGAATGCCATGCCCTCCCACCGTGGTTCGGATCCCACGTTAAACTGTAGGTCCTCTATTTCATCTCACAATCACCCTACCATTACACATTAGCGTACGTGCGTATAACCCGAACGGGTAGTAAGACGAGGTGATGATAATAATAATAATAATAATAATAATAGAGCACCTTTTAAATAAATAGCACCTTGCTCCAGATACCTTATCTTAACGTAAGACATTTACTAAAAAACATCCTGAAACAAAATAATATTCATTGTGACAGAAACATTAAGAAAAGAAGAATATATATGTCTATCCAAGAGAATAATAATCAATTGTGAATATCAAAGTGCTTCATATATAAATGTTTGCTTACAGCCCAGAAACTGTTGGTTTTATAAAAAAAAATATTCCTAATAAAAGATTCTTACAACTTTACTACGATGTAGCTCAAATAGTTGCGCTGATAAGATCAACTTTCGCTGAATCAACCCTTTTATAACTATATTATTATTATTATTAGCACCGCGTCTTACTACCCGTTCGGGTTATACGCACTTACGCTAATGTGTAATGGTAGGGTGATTGTGAGATGAAATGGAGGACCTACAGTTTAACGTGGGATCCGAACCACGGTGGGAGGCCTGGCATCCCCCACATTCACAAGATGTCTTGTCAGAGGTGAAGGAAGGGTTTGGTAATCAGATAAATCTGTGCCGGGACCAAGGATTGAACCCCGGCCGCCAGCACACAAGTCTGACACCTTACCCCCCTAGACCACCAGCTCACCAACGAAAAGGCGCAGTCCATTCTTGAGAAAATCAGGGTATACCCGAAAGAAAGAAGACCCAGTCGATCTTTTAGGGGCTACCTGTCCCATCTTTGTTATTTATAGGACACTCCAACGTGCTGGTGACCCTTACCGTCATGCCTGCGACCCCAGGGTTGGTAGCCGCTCTCCCGAATAATTGAAATACCTCAGAGAATTCCTACCCAGCTCTTCATTTTATTTTATTTTACCTTCAATGTACACCCTGTGACGAAAAATAATCTCAAGCCGACGAGTTCTTTTAAGACCCTTGGCCCTGTCGAGTGAAAGTCTAAAACCTATTTTTTAGGATGGTGGGTGGGAGGGTGAAAGGCGTGGCGTGGCTTCACAACCGACCAAAGTATCCTTCCGCGCCAACAAGATGACAAGGAGCACGGAAACCGTAGATGGCGCTAGCTACCGGACAGGTCTTGCGGAGAAATCATACGTTTGGAAATGTAAGTTTTCTCGAGAACGAGTGAAACTGTTATGTTATTATTTTCAACACCCCTTCTAAGATACTGTGTCGATGTTTATTAATTGTTAAATTTTCTTATTTTTTGTTATAAAGCCGGCAGTTTTCTATTTAAAGACTCAATTTTATCGATATTTGATCTCTGTTAAAATCATAGAGGGAGGGAGGTGTATATAAAAAGTACAACTTAATCAACATGCTTCTGTTCTTGAACAAACCCTTTCCGTAAAGAAAATTGCAAAACAAAAAAAAAAAATGAAGAAAACAGTTTGTTCCCATGGCTCTGCATTTCCACGTCAAATGAAAAGGGACAATCGCCTTAATGATTTGTGGCCGAAACCACCCTCTAAACGTACCCAGACGGGATACTAACCTCGACCTTCCAGTCATAGGTGGTCTAGCTTACAGCGAGAATGGCGCCTTACACTATGCGGCCAACGAAAATGAGGTCTCAAAGTTATTTAAAAAAACATTTAATGATGTAAAAAGTTTGTGGTGAATCCTATGATAACACTTTTAATTAACAGACCAAAATATTACTAAGCAAAACTATATTTCCACATTATTAGTAGATTAAAAACATTATTATTATTATTATTATTATTAGCACCACGTCTTACTACCCGTTCGGGTTATACAGACTTACGCTAATGTGTAATGGTAGGGTGATTGTGAGATGAAATGGAG
>CABEEJ010011641.1:0-10458 GCA_901482245.1 Timema douglasi | reverse complement strand
TTTTGAAGATTGGGGTCTTCTACCAAAAAAAAAAGCAAGCCTTGGACTTTTAATATATTGTTAGGCATGTAATTCTGAGCCAATCCTGAAGTTTCCAGCTTTATTAGAATTTTGTCCTGGTTTACCTGTTGCTTTTTTGACAATATTCCTGGACTATACAGGCACAATTTAAGTCCTTACTGCTGAATAAAACAGCCAAGTTTATTGAGTCAAATTAATATTTGGAGAAACTAATAATCTCATATATTTGAACATTGTTAATCCGAACTAATTGTGACCAAAGCTTGTTTGGATTAACTAAAATTCGGATTAAGTTGGGAATACAGAGATACATTATTTTCAAGAATTTTAAATTACAGTTGAATGAGTTTAATCATATTTTCATTTATTTAGCTGATGTATTTACCCCGCTATATGTACTGTAATTATCTTTGGTTACAGGAAAACACATTGTGTTGACTACAACATGTAAATATAAATAATTTATTATCAGTGGCGGCTCGTAAGTAAACCTTAAGGAAGGGTGCTCTCTTTAAAATTGTCAAATTAGGTAGACAACAGCTTACATTATATTAACCTTATACCATCCTATATTTAGCTGACAAACTACACTATAGAAAGTGTAAAAAGGATAAAGTAAATAAAAGTAAATAAAAGCTATGTATCAAAGAATGACAACTCACTTGGTTCAAAGTTGAAGATTTATCTTTGTGGAAAATACACACACACACACACACACACACACACACACACCAGAAACAAAAAATATATAAATAGTTTCTTAACTCTATCTTGAACTTTATACACACAATTACTTTAAGTTAGTATATCGGTAAGTTTATGGCTTGAATTAAGTTCAAATCGGGCACTGCACTTGCATTGTTTTTAATTTCAAACTTTTATTTGAATGATAAAGATACAAAATTCAGTTTTTTAATATCGTAAACTATCATTATTCATTAATGTAATCGAAAACACGAGAAAAAACTTGTAGCGCCACACACACAATACAACTTACGACAGATGGCCGAACAGCAGACCACGCATGAGCTCAGCCCGAGAAACTTGCCTTGGTCAAAGAAGGTGATGTCAGGCTGACATGGCAACCACCCTGTGACGTATGGAGAGTTCAGGGGCGTTGTTGGGTCAGCCTGACAAAGTGTATGTTAACATAGGCGCGCTTTATATCACGCGTTGACGCTATTTATGGTTTTGCTAACTTCCTCAATAAAATGGGAAGAAGTAAGAACGATGTCTTAAATTGATATAAGGTTTTAACTATGCAATTAAAAAAATATGAAAAAATTGGTATGGACTTCAAAATATGTTTTGATTATTCTTTTGCTATGTTTTGCAGGGAGGGTGACATCCCAAAGCCCTCCTTCACGAACAGCCCTTGTTTATTATCAGAGACCACTGTTTCACACAATTATATTTTAACTTTAATCATGTTTACAAATAAAATATACTATATTTGACTTAATTTTTTCACCCCATTTTCCAAAAAGTGTGTTTGGATTACCGGGAATTTCGGACTACCGGGGTTCGATATAGCTGGGTTTTAATGTATATAAATATTTTGTGCATAATTACTTGATTTATATTTAGATCTTTCAATTATTAACTTGGAGTGAAGAAAGAATATTGTATTCAAGTATTGAGACTGAGGGTAAGACGTAAATTATATGTCCGAGTGAGTTTTTTTCAAAGAAAATCGGGCATGTATACAAGGGCACGCTAGTTTCAATAACGAGGAAAGGTAAAACAAGTAAGGCTGAATTATAAACGGAATGAAAGAGGTCACAAACTCATTGGCTTATTTAAAAAAAATACCCTATTTAATCTTGCCATTAACTTTAAAGTTTGATAGTGATACTTTATTTACACGATTATTTTTAAACAAATTTCTAAAAATATTTGGGTTTGCTTTTAATACTATTTTCTATTGAGTTCATCCAAACGGCTCTAGCTATAGTCAAAGTTGTTTTAACTAATTTACAAAAGGGTGAAAAACGTGAATAGAAATCATAATTATTTGTTTGTTTAATTTTTTAAATAGATTTTTTTTCTGATATAATATTTAAGAGTTGAATAAAATAAAATCGAATAGTTGGATGAATTTTGAATAGTAATTTGAGGAATATGCAGTTTGATTTTCCTTTGGACTAATTTGGTTAAATTATATGTGGCCAAGCTAACATCAGTAGTTGAATAAACACAACACCAATCAGCAGTGGCCAAGTCATTGTAAATATTGAAGTAATCACCAGATGAATAATCAACATGTGTGGTGGGGGTAGAATTATTTTTAGTTGAAATGAACACATCTAGTGTAATCATTAAGGATGGATGAGCTAAGTTAATATTTGCGAGGAATTGAAAAATATGAGTTACCAAAGGGTCGTGAAAATTAGTAAAAACAAGGTCTATGAGGTAAGCGTCATTATTTTAAGTTTCGTTAAATTATTCTAATCCTTTTATATAAGTCGATGCAAGAAGCTCAGTGGCTTTTAATTTAATGTAGAAATTAGATATATTTTGGGTACGGTGAGGTTTCTATTCCATTTTGAAGCAGTTGAAATCATCCAAGAGTAGGCCTAATATACGAAAGGGGTAGTTGACCAATGCACCTTCAAGAAAAATAAAGCAATTATTCAAAATTTCATTTGTTGTTTGGGGAGCTAAGTATATGTTCCCAATTAACAGTTTTTAGTTGTCAAAGGTTGGGGTTTCAATCCAGGCACATTTCAAATTATTCTCTAGATCAGTTCTTCTGACCACACCAGAAATAGAGTCAATAATAGAAATAAGAACGCCACCAACTATTGAGACAGTAGCTTCATCATATATCCTATCAGACTTATAAGCATTGTAGTTAGGGGAAAAGTAAATATCATTAACATACTCATTAGAGATCCAAGTTTCAACCAAACAAATAATAGAGAATTCGTTCAAACAAACAGCTTTAGTTCTAAGACTGCGAACATTTTGATAATACAGTAAGATATCACTAGAGTTAACTAGGAGTTGTATCGGGTGGTATCCTCCAGACCTCCAACAACGTTCACTAGTGGGGTAACAGATGTATTCTCTTGTGGACCATGGTCAGAAGTAGCAGTGGTTTTCGCTGGTAAAGACACTGGGGGACTCCTCACCGATGGTCTGCTCTGGCAGAAACCTCCCATAGAAGGGTGGAAAGAGACAGTCAGAAGGCCAATGTCATCATTGTTTGTCACGCTAAAATGATTTTACTAACAGAAATTTGGAAGGAGTAGGAACTAAATTTAGTTTTCAATTTTGAACAAACGAGGTATTTAAAATTAAGTTATTTCGTTAAATAAGACTTAATGTCCAGAGAAGAAACTTCAGGAGAAAAACGGGTGACGAATAGACATTTCTTTTTAACGACTTGGTTAATTGTTTGTAGGTCAATGGCTGTCTTGTTACCTGTCAGCAAATTGCGTACACGCGAACGATAAACAAGCGGATCCTCACCGAGATTGGAATTTGCTGACTTATTTTTCCGACGGGTCACTACCGTATATCTGTCTTCCGTACTTGCCAACGTAGACTGCAATCAGCTGGTGCTTGCGTAACAATGTTAGAGTCGTTATCAGAACTTGTTTTATTAGAATGTAAAGCTTGGCTAAAAATTAATTTAGGAGATTTTTGTGAATTTGTTAAGTGAGAAGTAGATAGGGTAGAATCAATTTGAGCAGTAGAGTGTGAAGATAGAAAGCATTGAGTTTCAATGGAAACTAAACATACAGGGGACTTATAAGTGAACATCTCCAAAATTTGAGATTTCAAAACAGCATTATCATTGCTCAAATCCTTCACCTGAGTAGAAATATTGTAAACTATACTTATCAAGGAATTTAGTAGGTGAGTTGTAGCTGCTTCCCGATCAGCTGATTGGGCTTTGAGTTGAGTAGCTCCTCAAAATACTTATTTACTCGAGGGGGCTTCTGCGAACACTCAGGAAGAGCAGGTGCAGAAGTATATTTGGTGAGGGTATCATCCCCAAACGAAGCTATTGCTTTTTTGGTACTAATTTCACATTTTAAACTGGCTATCCCACTTTTCATTTTTAAAAACACTCATACTCCTCCTGATTAATTTTGAGACAGTCCAGATGAAACCTTGCTTTACAAGGGCCATAACACCAAATAAACAGCGTATAAACCGAACGGGTAGTAAGACGCGGTGCTAAAAAAAACCAAATAAACCTTTGACGGCAAATTAAAAGCACGGAAGCATTTTTTTACAATTGTCCTTATTGCCTGGTATAGTGAATTAAATATAAACTCACCCGGCCTAAAGATAGGCAAACTCACACAGAACACAATCCTAAGCACACAGGATGATGTCACTTGCATAGCCTAGTAAAAACACGTTCACTCATGGCAAGCACCAACTGACTAATAATAATAACTACTACTAGTGGTTGATAACTGTGCAATATTAATCAAGTACAATAGTAACTAGTAAGTACCAGGCCCTCCAAGCTATCAGTACCGTTACACTACCAAGTCTAGATACTGGAGTTTGAGCGATGCCTGGCTGTATCGATAGTGGACAGTACCGGTAACTTGGAACTGTTCCGGCATTGTAACTGAACCAATTTAGAACAGGCAGGTACACAAATTATCGGTATCGACACATCTCTATTCTTTACTGCACTAAAGTAAACACTTGTTATTGATGAAAGAATTAAAGTAGAAAGAAAGAAAAAGAAATAAAGAGGTAATAATTTACTTGAAATATAGAAATAAAGCAGTCACATTTTATCGATATCATTCCTGCCATCTATGAAGTACAAACAAGAACACAATGTGTTAAATCGGATAATTTTTTATCATTATCATCATCCTCATCATCATGAACAGTTTACATCTACTGGCTGGGTCTGTTTGTAATATAAACCTCTCTACCACCTCCTTACCTCCCACTACCTCTCTCCTTCATGCTCGGCCCAGTCTTCTCCTCTCTCCTACACACTCCTACTTAATCCCTTCAGCCATCTGTCAACGACCTCCTAACCCCACCTCAATATCCAACATCTTTCTAATCATCCTTTCCCTCTCCATTCTTCTCACATGGCCATACCACCTTAGTCGTGACTTCTCCATCTCATCATGGACTGGCTATTCCTTTACTATTCTTAGTAGTTTCTCATTTCTCAACCTGTCAACTTTTGTCACACCGATCCTGCTTTTCATAAATCTCATTTTCCTTGCCTGTTTTCTGTTTTATCCTCTTCCTTAATCACCCACACTTCAGCAACATACGTCAATATCGTTAGGAAATAGGCATTGTAGATCACTCCATTGCACTTGTTTGGCATATCCTTCTCCAAATCAGGATTCTCACATATGAAAAATGCCTGCGCTTGCCTTCCATTGTCACTTATTTCTCTCCTGTTCCTACAACTCTCCTTTACAATACTGCCTAAATACTTGAAACATTTACTATCTTCGATTGTTCCCCTACCACTGTCACACCAATTGTACTCCTGTCCTTTCTTGTCGTGATCACCTTTTCAATATTACTTACATTAAACCTCATTCAATACCACTTCAACACTTCTTCCCAAACCTCCAGCTTCTCCGGTACTTCTTTATTCTCACGACACCACACAATCAGATCATCCACAAACACCATTGTTTTCATACTTCCATACCCAAACCTTTCTACAAATTCCTTCACTACAGTGAACAGTAGTGGTGAGAGCGCGCTATCGTGTTTCAGCCCATTCTTTAACTCCAAACCAATCTGTCTTCTTCTCTCCCACTTTCCCACAGCTCACATTATCCTTGTATACATTCCTCACTATGTTTGCGGGCTCATCCTGCACGCCTTTATTCTCCAGCGCTTTCCATACTCTTCTTCTGCAGATTCTGTCATACGCTTTTTCAACATCCAGGAAGACCACAGGCAGGTCTTTTCCGAAATCATAGTATCTCTCTTGTAGCTGTACCACAACAAAAATAAGATTCACCGTCAATATTTCTGGTCTGAAACAATGTTGCTCCTCTCGCTCAATCCTCCTCCTACTATTCCTCTCTTATTCTTTTATCCAATATTTTTTCATACACCTTTGCACAGCGGTTCATCAAAGTGACTCCCCTGTAGTTCCCACACTTCTTCCTGTCTTCTTTCTTGAAGATGGGTACTATTATTTCCATCTTCCAGTATTCTGGGACCTTTCCCTCATTCCATATTGCTCGTATTACTCTATGCAGCCATGGTAGTACTCCCTCTCCTGCCACTTTCAGCGTTTCCACACTAATTTATTACCTTCTTATGCCTTTTCAACCTTTATATTTTTATTTACCCTTCCATCTCTCTTCATGTTAGGTCTATCTCACTTTCCTTGTTAGTGCTCACTTCATCCTCTCCCTCATCCTCCGTGGTCACGTGAGCATTTAGCAAGACCTTAAAGTACTTTCTCTACAATTTCCTTAATTCCTCCTTTTCCACCAGCAAATTCCATTCTTATCTACAATTACAATCTTGTTAATATTATGGTTGTCAATTGCGTTATTTAAAAATTAGTAAAAGAACAGATTTGTACTTTTATATAGCAACTAAGCCTGCCTTTTTGTATGTTATTTAAAAACCCTATACAGAGTGTTTTATTATTCAACTCCTATCATAGGTACTAGCAAGAGCACTTTGAATGGACTTGATGAGACCACCTGCACCGATAATTTAGGGTATTACTTTCGATCGTACTTATCACATCTTAATTTCTGTCGTTAATTGCTTGTTGAATCTGAAACCCGGAGATTGGTTTAGTGCACTACCCATCCATCCGAAGCTGGAAATGCACTCAACCCTTTTTCTGGTTAGTGCTGACCACTCTATCTGGTATTAAGTAGGTTTAGAAAGTACTGTTATTTTCCGTTGACTTCTGTGTTGAATTTCTACGAGTGAGTAAGAAATAACCTACTAATGTTGGCGAAAATATATGTTCACTTACCTTTTGGGTTCCTTTACATAACACAATCAATATAGGGCTGATGGCTTTAAGTTCCCTTTGAAGAAAGTAGTGCTAAAGATTTTTATCGCTCAAGAAAAATACGTTGACCTCGGATGGGTTTGAACCCACGAACATCGGGTACTAAGGTGAGCACTTTAACCCAAGACTACCGAGATCACATCTTTCGTATGAATAGAAAAATAAATAATTCCTAGTCTTTAATACGCTCTAGTTTTTAAAGCTGACTATATTAAGCCTACCTGAAATCACAAGTGAAGAAAATATTTTGAGCTTTTTTGAATATTTTTTTCCCAATAAATATATGGGAAAGTGTTGGAGCGTTAACAAAATGTAAACAAGTATAAAAATGCAAATTGTATCCATTTATTAAACTATCAAATTTATTTGCACATATTTATAAAAACTGTTAAGCATAAACTTGACAAAGTCATCTAATCAAATAAATATCATAGCATATTACTTTTAAAAAGTTAGCGTATAACCCGAACGGGTGTAAGACGCGGTGCTAAATATTATTATTATTATTATTATTTTTAAAAAGTTTCGTTTTGTGAGATTCATTCATTTTAATTTCTTATGTTTGTTTAATGTGTAACACCGCCCTTATTCACCACAGAATAAAGGCTGGTACACAAAATTAATATTAAATAAGAATTCCAAAAACATAATAAATGCAGAGGATCCGATAGGACGATCAGAAGGTAAATATACCGTACTCAGGTCCATTTGTCTTCTGTTTTCCCGAACCCACTCTACAAATATTCAATAACTTAAATATTGTAAAATCTACGGCTATCAGTAAAGGATATAACATAATTATATGAAACGTAAAAAGTTTATTTATAAATAATAGTTTATTTATTAATATAAGATATAGATAGATTGAATATTGCACAATACTAATAAAAATATATATGAGAATATTATAAAAGTAATAGCCACGGGTCATATCAATCACCCTAAACTTGACTAATAATTGATCACTCGAGTCATCAATGACTTCCACAAAAGATTCAATTTAAAGTACTTGTAATACTTTCCAAGTATTAACACTTGTATATAAAATAAATACAAATCCGGACCAAGCGTCCTTAAGATGACCAAGCCTTATTCCCGTCAGGTGGGTTTTAGAACTGATCCCAAACAATAAATTCAACTAAACCAAGGTTGCCAAGGTTTTAAAAGATATTATAAAAAGATTACCTATAATAAATATCAACAATAATACTGAATAAAAAATCAGTTTTATGCCGAAGTTAATAGCATAATTCTCATAACAATATAAGACCAATCTTCGCAAAAATATGGCGTCTCACGCCAGATGTAATATAAGTTTTAACCGTCATACAATGAAACTCTAATCTCTAAAAAATATGGCGTCTCACTTATATTGAAAATATTAATATCACGCAAGCTCAAAAGGGGGACTTTACGTCTAGAAAACCTAATATAAAGACAAAAATTATCTATCATAACTAATTTTACATATCAAGATACCGAAGTATTACACAATATCCTTGCGTAATTATCTATTAATTCTGGATAGTCTAATTTTAACATTTGTTGGCCGAAAAAGAATTTTAAATTATAATAGCCGAGATAGAATGTTGTACCTTATAACATCCTGAACACCTATATGTGTCCAAGGACGGTATCCTGACAAGAGTAAATCACACATATGAATTACACCATTATATACGCTAACATTCTTGCTCAGAGAGGGGGGAAAGGGGTAACGAAAACAAAGGCAATCGCAAAACAAAGAAGAGAGGGAAGGGATAACCAGACGGAGGTAGAACAATGGAGTAGTTTGGAGAAATAACTAGAACCATCTTCTCGTGCATGTACGTCACACATTTCCCGACATGACCCGCGATGAATCACAGTTCAAGATTACACAATCTTCACGCGCTTAGTCATTACGTTATATTTATCATAGTATGTTGTGCTTGTGCGGGAAGTCGACTTGGGAGGCGTAACTACTGAATGGGGCAATGGTGAGTTCACTCATTTTTATTTTTAATAGTGTCCAATCTTGATGATTTCTTTAAATCTTGTAGCTTTATGTTAATAAACGCCACAAATGCATTATGCACTTTGCATTATTTTCAATTATCTTTTTTAACCTTTACATTTCTTCTTAAAATTATATATGATAGGAATATGGAAAAATAATTGAGTGAGGGGGTAAATAATTGTCCTCTGCCCTACAGGCCTGAGTCATGTAATATCCTGAAAACTAATCATCTATCTGGACCCTTGATAGCCATCTCACTATGAATCGCAACTTCACTGGAGAAAGGGGGGGAGGTGGGGGGAAATTGGTTCTCAGAAAACAGCGAGCCCACAAGTTGATTCTTAATACGGGTATTTAGTGTGGGTTGTTTGAGACTCATCTCATGGGGGTACTAATTAAATGTCTAAACGCAAGTGACATTCCGCCCACATTATTAACACATACACATTCAACTACTCACATATGGGCTCACATGGCATTACTCACAGAAACTCCTGGGAAAGCTGATTCGTATTTATGGACTAAGGAGGTTACGGTTCTATTATTCTGGTAAGTTTGCTATGCACTCATACATCCCGATAATTGGGAGGAATATTATCGTGTCTGCAATAAACACTGGCATTAAGGCTTGATTCACACGTTCAAAAATAGAGAGCAGAATCTGGTTGGTTGGTGTAGGATACTACACGATAGCAGAACTATATGTTGGCTCATGGGAAATGTGGCAATAGGCCTAGAGTCGTTTAGCTTAAACTTATTACGCCTAAAATGATTTGGTCTATAGTCATTTGGCATAAAGTAATTTGGCCTGACTCCATTTGACCTAAAGTCATTTGGATTGACACCATCTGACCTAAAGTCAATTGGCCTGAAACTATTTGACCTAAAGTCATTTGCCCTAAGAATTAATTTCCATTTTCAGTTGGTCTGAAGTCATTTTGCCTAAAATTAACTTTGAATTTAAAAAAAAAGTACACGTTGCTATGTTCACTAAATTTCTGCTGGATTAAAGTGGTTTGGCATAAATTTATTTAGCCTAAATTCGTTTAGAACTGTTTGTGAATTGTTTATTGTTATATGAGTACCATTAGTCTCTACTTCATGATTCAGTCCTCTATGCTATCTCTTTGATAGTGCTCCTTTATCTAGGTTCTCTATGCCTCGAAATTAGTTAGTTTTTGTTTTGTCTTGTGATTTGATTCCTGGACCCCTCTAGGTCTATTGTTTTCCCGCCAAGTGTCACTGGCGTGGTTTTTCGTTCTGTCGATTTAGTGAGTCGTGCGCTGAGACTTGATAGACCCATAAGTGATATATAGGTTCCGTGAACTTTCACCTGGAAACGGTCCAATCTCAGTTATTCGTGTGCGTGTGTTAATGAAATTGACTGTTCCAAGACAATACCAATCAGATAACATAAAGTGAAGGTGAGTTGCCT
>CABEEJ010011640.1:0-10458 GCA_901482245.1 Timema douglasi | reverse complement strand
GTTAAGACACGGGAACATAAACTGGACCAAGAGTTAAGACACGGGAACATAAACTGGACCAAGAGTTAAGACACGGGAACATAAACCGGACCAAGAGTTAAGACACGGGAACATAAACTGGAATATCCAACTTCGTACGGTCAGATCAAATATATCATATTGCAGAAAGTTTGAAGAAAAGTGCTCCGCATGGCAGCAAACCTAACAACATCCAGTCACATTATAAAATGTGAGGAGGGAAATGAAAGCCAGAAAATGTGTTTTTGGAACAGAAAGGAAATTGGTAAAAGTGTGTGAATGTTTTCCATTTCTCCGGCGCAAGGATTCACACTCGGGACACGCTTGAGATGTTACCGGGGATAAATTGAGAGCAATGCTCCTCTCGGGGCAATAGAGACACAAGTCACAGTGGAGACAATCCACCAGAGGTATGTAACAAGCTACTAGTACAATCCACCAGAGGTATGTAACAAGCCACTAGTACAGTCCTGTCAAGATGTAAACGCACACTCTACTACCTATTATCTACAGCCACACTAGACTAAAAGGAAAGTGGGGGTAAGCTATAAAAAATTATATAGAAGAAAGACATAAGCAACAATTTGGTAACAATATTTTACATGGCCTCAAAAATCCATCAAGGGTTGTGTTGAAAATCATATTAAACAAATGCGCAGTACTATCATGCGAGTGTTTCCAAACATGAAACATGTTGTTAAGTCAACTAGGTCAGTCTGGAAGAGACAACCACTCGATCTAACAACACAACGTCAGTTTCACAACAGTGAATGTTGACAAAACAACCTAAAGTGTTCTATCCGAGCAAATTATATTATAAAAGTCTAGTCTGATATTTATTGACTACTAAAAGAAAAGAGCCTAATGGGCAGCTTTGAAATTGGTACGAAAGTTGTCTGCTCCGCTACATTGAATCCAGACACAAAAAATAGAAAAGGAAAGTTAAATTTAACATCGTATGGATATTTCGGGGAACACAAGAGTTTGGCTTACAGACCATAGGTCAAACTCCCGCGGGGCTATTAAATGTTGACACAACTACGGACGTTAACAAGATCCCTACTTGTTAATAAAAATTATATAACATACAAAATAAGTCTAGATAAACCACAATTAAATCCGATTAAATAATTTGGAAAATATTCAAAGTCAAAATCAATTCATCAGCAGAATTTTACGTTACTTTATCAAACAATCCAAAATAATAAAAACATCGTCAACATATGAGTTAACATTAACAGCTAAATTCAGACAATTCAAATTCAATACTTATGGCAAAGATTAGTCCAAAAATATTGTAACGAGTTACAAGTTGACGTTATATCAAATTGGTCAACACTCACCGACACCCGTGATGAGCTACAACACCAAAGCACGAGCTCTGACCTCCACTCTCCAACTGGCACAGCTGACTGAGCGGAGCCTTCAACCAACTGTCTGCTCGGGACTCGATCCGTGGCCGGCCGGAAACGATTGAGGTTCCACGCGGCCAGACGAAGCTATCACTTCCGCCGCTAGATCAACCTGGAATATTCTAGCTGCTGCCAGACGCATTCTTTGCTGTTATGTTTGTTCTACCGTCCTACCCCCTCCTTCCCTTGCCTCGTCTCTCTGTGGATACAATAATGTATATATAGTGATCGCGATTTTGAATAGTCGCTTATTATACCACCCACCGAGCTTGGTGAGGACGGCGACTAGGGGCCGTGATTTATTTAATATTCAAAATGGTATTTTCGGCATAATAGGGGACATCTTGTCTAAATTATTGTTTGGGACTTATACATATTTAAACTTATAATTATGAAATGTTGCGCGCAGGGCAATGTGAATGCGCTTGCATTTTCTCTCTTTGTGCGAGGTTTAATTCATTCTAATTGTACTATTTCGTTTGGTTGTACATACATAATTTATATTTAATTTCATATATATATTTCCGGTCACGCCTTGGCGTACTCGGCGTCTTGGGCTTACCGCCCGTCCTTTCTAGTTTGCGTAGTTATAGTATATGTGTTTATTTAGTTATTCTATTTAACTGAGAGCACAGGGCACTTAGGTGTTAGAGTTGAGGCTTGGCCTAACGTCTTATTCTATCTATTGTTTTGGTTCAACGATATGTTGATTTCTTTAGATCTAAAGGTGCATAAATGTCTATCTTTTATTGCCTGAATTTAGATGTTTGCTAACAGTTGCAATAATGTAGTATCGTTGCTTGCACTTAATGCTATAACCGAGGGAACCATAGAAGGAACCATAGATTCCCACGATGGTGATTAATATTACTGTTGAACTGACAACCAGAATATAACCATATGTTTCACTTTTTTTATTTTCAGATATTGTAATGTCAATTAATTCCTTTATCTCAGTAGAGTTATTTAAATATGAGAGGAGAAGCGCTTCACGCCATAGTGTTATATTTTGCTCTAATTATGTATTAACCTTCTATTTTGTCCTAAATAAAACAAACTATGTTTATGATTGTTAAACTTCTTGTCTGGTTTTCCCATCACACTTCCAATAATGTTAGTTAATTGTTACAAGATGTTTACAATATGGCAATCTGATATATTCAGTGACCTCACTGACACTAGCGCCTAATTGGCGGCAAAAATAATTAGGTGTCTCATTACAAAATTTAGTATTACAAACAATATTAATTTTAGCAAATATTTTACGTTACCTATTCAGATTATTCTAATAAATACGTTACTTTAATTTCAAAATTAAACAAGCCATAGTTCAAGTCTATTAAAATAATATCGACGAAATAAATATATAGAGAATACGTAAACATCCTGAAAGTGTCAAAGTCCAGGACCGGACATATCCTGACGGTGTCTAATACAATATTCTAGGACATTACTTCTCATGATGGCGTCCAATTTAATATTCGATTAGTCTTCAGAATCACCGAGCTTAAATAGTGTTTCTAGTCACCTGGGGTTGAAAGGGGGGGTTGTCCATATACGTCGGTGACGTCCCATCAACCACTTCGATGGATGAAAATCAGCACGTACATAATCGATGAAGCTTGGATTGGCTGGCCTCTCTTCATCACGTCCGCCAGTGTTGACAAAAGGTCTTTTTGACCAGAGCATCAGTGATGTACACACATGTCGCGCTGTCTTGGTGGAAGATCCCGTCTTGTCCACAGGGGACAGGTTATTCGTAATTTCGGTATTGTTGTGAGCGTCATTCTTGAGTTCCATTGGAATCATTTTGACTCGTGCGCTTGACACTTCAGGTGCAGTTACCCCAAGGCTCGTTCGTCCCACTCTTCAATTTAGGACGCGATGAGTATAGTCCAGTCTTGAAGGTTGTTCTAGCCAGAAGATACAAAGGGTAAGTACATGGACATTTTATTGATTGCAAGGAGTTTATTCTTGTTTGATATGGCTTACATTGGACTACAATAGAGAAGTTTACTATTGCAGGAAGTTTATTAATTTTGCTGTTTCATATGGAGTGGGTAGTATGACTTGAAGATTAGTATGGGGGTAGTATGATGTAACATTATCAAATGTTACAAAGAAACCGTAATCCTGGTAACAACTCACGAGAGGTATGTAACAATCTATTAGTACAGTCCTGTCAAGAGACTGTAGCCCTGGTAACAACCCACGAGAGAGAAGTAACTGCCTACTAGTACAGTACTGTCAAAAAGGGCTATCAGTAGTGTGCTGGCCCTTTCAAACCAACTTTTTTTTCTTGTTTTTTTTTGTGTTTTTAAGGGCGTTTTTACCTGCGTTGATCAAGGGTGTTTTTAATGGTGGGGTCCCCGGTGGGGCTATTGACCTAGTTTGTAAGGGTTGTTACTTGCCCAAACTTGTTCAAACCTGGCCATTGTGCTAGCACCGTATGCTTAATTTGATTTATAATGTGTGGCCTATTAGATTTTATGTATGCCCCATTGGATCGAATGCATGAGGAAGGATTGTAGTTGGCGTGGGAGTTTTTGAGGGTGGGTGGGGGCAGATTTTTATTGGTTGGAGCATGCTGTCCCTGGTGTCATGAACTCCTCCCTAAACGGTGGTCACGTGGAGTGTGTGTTCATTTGGTTGGTTCCCCCTACCTCCCTAAGAATTGACGTGTTGTAAAAACTCTGGTGGATCGTACGTAATAGATCGCGGTTGGTGGATCATTGACCTAGTTTGTACCAGTTCAATGTCGCAATCCTTTCAGGTTCAATCTTGCACATCGTTAGGGCAGAAGTGTGCACTGGCACCCTCTTTCAATGGCTGTCGAGTGTGAGCTACTGGCCCGGTTTCCCTGTCGCAAGCCTCTGAATCTATTTTGGGACTCAACATGCTGAGTTATATCGCAACCCTGATAATTTAAACATGGCGTTTTGACAAGTCGAGACAGGAATAGGTGATGTCGCAAGTATGTTGCCAGATAGGTGGCTCAACGAGTTGATACAGGAATAATCATGGGCAACCCTGGTGACGTAAGATGCTATGACTTGTGCCAGCTTGGTGCTTTGACAAGTATTGACAGGAATAGATCACGACCTTGACACCATGAGCTAGTAATTGACCCTGTTCATCTCGTGCCGCAGTAAGACCACGTGACGTCAATCGGTGGGGTAGGAGGAAATATATAGGGGATCATTTGGTATACCAGTTTTAAGCATTTGTAGAATGGATCAAGTTGGATAAGGTACAGTATCTGCTAAATATTGTTGACGCCATGGAGGCTGTAAAATTGTGCAATCTATTCGTCGATCAAAAGTACTGCGTGGATAAGTTAAAGGTGGTCTATACAAAGTTCGAGAGATGCGTAATAGCATATTTAGACGGCGAGTTTTGTGTCTTTTTAACCTGTCGTTTTGGCTCTCTAACAGATGAAGATATGTGCTAGCTTAATAACGAGAAACTTGTATTTATCTTCAATGGAGTAAAATCCGGTACATCTACCATTGAGAACTTTGAACGTGTTTAAATAATCCCTACCAACGCGTTTAACAGATGGTCAGCAACATCAAGCAGCGTAAGCAGTTAACAACCACATCGGGCAGCACTTACACTGGCAGGGAATACCATTTTAGCATCTGTGCACATGTTCAAAGACGTGCACTAGCGTAATGCACTGGTTTAGTGAAAAAGTATTGTGTATTAAAGACAGTCGCATCAGTGGACGGATTAAAAGCTCAGCCAACCATCAAACTCTTCTTTTTTGCAAGTACGCTCACCATGCATAGAACAGACTATATTAATTTAATGTTTCTAGATCATACGATTTGGGGGCGTGCCTATATGACCACAGAAAATATTCACAGTGTGGTTGTGAACGATATACATGTAATGTAAAAAAGTAATTAACAACAATTGAGGTGTACCACAGGAGCTAATTAACCACAATTGAGGAGTACCACAAGCTAGGATACACCAAGTTATGCGACTCTACCTGCCACACCATAAGCGTGATAGAATTACTACCTATGAGAGAATCTAGGAGTCTTACCTATGTGGCATGACATGTTCTGTGTACAATTTCCGCAAGGGGAACTTTTGGCAGTGTTGCTTAGGTCTCATCCAGACTACCACCCACCCCACTTCCGAGCTTCACAACACCCACAACCCTTCAGGACCCTAGAGCCACAGCCTCCACCCCCTAAGTCACCAGAATACTCGTCACTAGAGTCACCTGCGTACCCGTCACTAGAGTAGGCTGAATACTCGCCACCAGAGTCAGCTGAATACTCGCCACCAGAGTCAACTGAATAATCGCTACCAGAGTCAGCTGAATAATCGCCACCAGAGTCAGCTGAATAATCGCCACCAGAGTCAGCTGAATAATCGCCACCAGAGTCAGCAGAATACTCGCCACCAGAGTCACCTGAATACTCGCCACCAGAGTCAGCAGAATACTCGCCACCAGAGTCAGCAGAATACTCGCCACCAGAGTCAGCAGAATACTCGCCACCAGAGTCAGCTGAATACTCGCCACCAGAGTCAGCTGAATACTCGCCACCAGAATCACATGAATACTCGCCACCAGAGTCAGCTGAATACTCGCCACCAGAGTCAGCAGAATACTCGCCACCAGAGTAAGCTGAATATTCGCCACCAAAATCACCTGAATACTCGCCACCAGAATTACATGAATACTCGCCACCAGAATCACATGAATACTCGCCATCAGAGTCAGCTGAATACTCGCCACCAGAATCACCTGGATACTCGCCACCAGAGTCAGCACCAATGGATACGACAGAAGAGGAGGTAAAGTCTGAAGAACCCATAAATCTCGAGAATTTAACAATGTACAAAAGTTATTCAAATGTTAAACACAGGCCTGCGATGAAAAAAATACAAGGGAATTGATAGCTAAAATTTATGTATTTTTTTATGCTGACTTAAAAAAAATCAAAAATTTCTATAACGTCACATTTTCTTGAAAAATTCAATTTTACTTGAATTTTTATGAACATTTACCATAAAAAAAATTCGACGTTGAATTTCTTCCCTCCCTGCCTGACCATCATTCTACCGTGAGTAAAACCTACATAATACCCCTCTGTGACACCTCCCCGTCGCAACCTCTCGCTACCAATAGCGTCGCGCGAATCCTTATCTCAGTTCTTTATCTTGGTTCGCTGACCTCACAGGAATGCTCACTAAGCGGGTGTAATTGGCAGTCACCTTCTTTTTTTTATCTGGATTGATCCTGAGACTGAATTATCTCGACTTTTCTAGAGTCATCAGAAAAGATATAAAATATATGTCCTCATGAGGGACTCAGTTTATCTCTCTTTAACCCATAAGATCGTGTACTTACCGTGTTCGTAGTAAGATAAAAGACGTGGAAATTTTTAAGTTTGTGTCAATTTTTTTTCATGTGTAGTGTCATGCGTGCGCTGATACAGTGACAAGTGAAAACTTCATCACAGAAATAATTTTAACGGTTGCTTTTCTCTGTGTGTTTCGTGACACGTGGCTTCGAGCTTGAGACGATGTGAAAATTAGCCAGATGACTTTTGTTACATATGCGGCGAATATAGTGTTATTAAAAATCGCATGAGGAGCACTACAGAATATGTAATACAACTTTATCTTGCGTATTTTGGCACGAAACTTGGAGACCAGGACAAATCGTAGGCTCCTCATACAATTTGTGTGCAGTGTCTCAATGCTATATGCGTATGGCTCAAAGGAAAGAAGACTGCTTTACGATTTGGAATTCCTATG
Source organism: Timema douglasi (assembly GCA_901482245.1). Taxonomy (NCBI): domain Eukaryota; kingdom Metazoa; phylum Arthropoda; class Insecta; order Phasmatodea; family Timematidae; genus Timema; species Timema douglasi. The sequence continues at coordinate 3,247 of CABEEJ010011640.1, read as the reverse complement.
ACATGGAGGGAGTCGAACAACCACTCTGATGATTGTTACTTTTGTTCCTGCCATGTCCATGGGTATAACAGCTAAAATCAAAAGCTAATATCTTAACCTGATAACATTCCATCGGCCATCCTCATGGACCTGGTGTGCCAGTGCCTTTGACTCAAACTGAATTGCCAGTCATAGTTTCAGAGTCTTCAGACTCGGAACATCCAGAAGTTCAAGGCTCCAATACCGAATATAAGACCTCTGGAGGTGATTCACCTCAGCCCTTCTCTCAGGTTGAACTTAATGATCTGACTAGAGATATGGGCCTTTCGTAAGAGGCAGCTGAAATGTTAGGCTCCAGATTGAAAGAAAAAACTAATTGGCCAAAGGAACCGGTTTTTATTGGTACAGGAACCGAGAAAAGGAATTTGATAAGTACTTTGAGGAAGAGGAGAACCTGGTCTATTGGTCTGAGCTTCCCAGATTGATGAACAAATTTAACATCACATACGATAAAGATGAATGGAGGTTGTTTATAGATTAATCGAAAAGGAGCCTTAATTCTTGTGTGAAAGCTTCAGAAAATTGAAGAAACAAAGGAGCACATATTTTGCGACCATATGTGCAGCAGCCAGACTGGTACGAGTCACATAGAAATTGTGCAAAAATTGAAGAAGTCAACACCTACAAAGAGGTAATAAGTTTGAAGGATGCGAACAAGTGGTCGCAAGCCATGAAAGAAGATCTTGAATCCTTGAAGAAGACCAAAACGTGGGAACTAGTGCTGACCATCTGAACAAAATATTGTGACATGCAAGGTGGTGTACAAAGTAAAGCATGTGCCAGGCTAAAGTGTAGTGAAAGCAAAAGCTCGCTTTGTAGTGATAAGTTTCAGTCGTCGAGAATGAATGACTATAAATATGTTTTCTATCCTGTGGTCAGATATGGCTTTGGAAGAATTATGGAACGCCCAAGAGGTTTCGACGTTGGAGACCGTGAAATAGTGTGCCAACTGAAGAAGAGTCCATATGGTTTGAAACAAGCTTCGAGAGCTTGGGTAAAAAATACAGACTGCATCAGAGTTCAAGTTCAATTGATCCATGGGTGTTCCATGGACAATGAATGGGAATTGCATCTATTTGCTGCTCTATGTGGACGTTGGCCTGGTGTTGCCATTCAGGAGTTACTAGAAAACATGAAAAAATACTTTAAGATGACAATAGAAAACTGCAGGTACAATGTAGGTGTAGAGATACAAAGAGAAATGTTACTGGGCAACAGAGTACATAAAGATTATCCTGACAAAGTTGAACATGGCAGACGCAATTCCAATAAACATATCAGCCGATGCAAATTTAAGGCTCATGTAGACACAAGACAAAAGCTTGGCGTATTTTCCAGACCGTGAAGTGGTTGGATCACTCTTATGGGTACTGTCTTATATCACTGGTTCTCAAATTTTGTTAATGTTGTACCACCCCAACAATTTCCGTAATTTGAAGTACCACCAAGATAACTCTGAATATTTACCTTAGTCAAAAAACCGTCACATGTACATAAATTATTTTTGTGTCACTAGCATAGCGCTAGTAAATTGTTGTCTTTACTTTTACGAGCATCCGTTGTTCATTTTAGCTTCCTTTCACTCTCGATGTGTATTTACATTCTTTGTATCCGTAATATTGAATAAACGAATCTTTTTAATTAGACGTAACAATCTCTTTCATACCGTTTAATCCAACGACCTTACCTCCACCTACCTTTCCTCTGGTTTTCCTATATACACCTGTTTTATAGTTGCCTTCGCCCTTCTCAATACATGTCTCATTTACTATTTAAGTACTTTTTATTGGTGGCCAAAGATATAACACCATTAATACAGTAACAGTTTGTATGTATCATTATTTAAGATTTCTACTCAATAGATATGTATAATAGTGTACACATATCAAAGAAATATATAAACATGCTAATATATATATATATATATATATATACACCCTTCCAACCACTGTTCGAATTTCTTTTCCATTTGGTTGAACTTGGCCGTAATATATCCATAAGATTTGATGAGACCGTATTGTTTTACGATTTTGATTTACTTGTTTTGTTTGGTTTCTCACGGGGTACCACCATGAATAATTGTGCGTACCACTGGTGGAACGCATTCCACGGTTTGGGAGCCTATGACTGAGATAAATCATGTTACAACATTTGTAGCACGTTGCTTCTGTTCCTATATACATTTGTCCACTAAACAGAGGTAAGTGTCTGTCAGTGTTCCATTCCTTGCATAACAAAGTAATGAGTAATTCCTCTAACTAACTGTTTCTCATTGCCTCGTGGCCATCATATCTCCTAGCGATGGGTCCGTGAAACGTAGCTAATCCTTTATTGTAGGAGTCTCGTACACATCACGAATTAGACGAATATCCTTAGCAGATGTGTAACACATCATTTCATACTTATCAGGAATCTTTTGACTTCGTAACAGAAACATTGCATCATGGACTATGGAATCTACTTCTGGGGAAGTTTCTTTCCTTGACCGTAGATTATCTTCCAATGTTTACATCACATCAGTTGCACTTGTCCGCCTTATTCATCGAACCTCCAAGTTTCCCAAGAGATAATACTACAGGAGTGATTTGAAATGTCACATTCCTGAACTGTTGCAAGGCAAAATAACTTTCCAAAAATATCCCTGTGCATTTTATTACCTCATTTTGTTTTGTCTGAACAAACTTTGAAGGCATTGTTCAAGCACAGTTGCTTACCAACTTTTTTTTTATAAATAGGCTTCTCAACATTCCTGGAGTTCTAAATATCTTTAAACTTCTAGAAAGCCTTAGTTCATTTAGAGTAAGAAGTGAGTGACACGATCCAAGGATATTTTTGTATATTTGTTTGTCTGATTGAAATATTCCAGAAGGGTGTTTTAGTATACATGTCATAAAACGGATTTGAAAATATACTGAAAATTTCTATATTGTTAATATATCTCTGCTGTCTTTACAGACACGGATATTTTGCAGGTCCTGTTTGGAGTCTGTAATTGTTGAAATACCACCAAACTCAAGAAAATGGCCCTTTTACTTTTGATTGGTCTAGTTTTGATCCATCGTGTTTTAGCAGAATAAGAGCTGGCAACGCTGCTACCGCAGCAACCTCAGCATTGTTGTCTGTCCAAGAGCCACGTCTACTGGGACCTCTGGTTGACAGTCCTCCCTGCTCCAAGAGCCACGTCTACTGGGACCTCTGGTTGACAGTC
>CABEEJ010011639.1:0-10459 GCA_901482245.1 Timema douglasi | reverse complement strand
GCGCATGCGCAACAACACAAGAGGCTAGAAACAAAACAACAACTACATATGTCTCATCATATTCAAGAACTAAATAATGTCAACATTTATCAACTTATTTTTATTGATTTCTGTAAAATATATTGTTATATTAGGCTAGTTCAGGGTGTCCAACCAAACTCTTTTAAAATCCTCTGACTTTTCCAGAGCAAATATATTTTTCCATTCATTAAACATAAGTATTAAATATATTACAAATATTATTTCACTAAGGCCACAAGTTAATGTAATGATATTTTTAGACACATACACATTCTGAAATTGTATAGCTACAAAATCACATATTGAATTTGAAAATTGAGATTAGTATGTTCACCTGGGACATTTGTGTTTAAAGCGATTTGCCATACACATATTAACTGGAATAAAAAGGTAATTTTGACTATTGTAAATAAAACTTGTGTATTTCTTAGTGAATATGTAAGGATTTCAGGAATTTTTAGTAAAATTTCCAGACTGTTCTTGGTTTTCCATGTAGCTGGACATCGATCTAACAGCAAAAGTATGTTTGTACATTCCCTCTTTATTTTTAGTAAATGTTTAGTTAGCGGTTTTGGCCTTACTTGATCTAGAAGGGTATATAGTTGTAAGATGCTTGTACAGTCTACCCATTTTTTTGTTGTCACATTTTATATTTTTGGAAGGGCTAATTATGTTGCTTTCAGCACTGGTAAAATCTTGTAACGTTTTGCCTATTCTTGAAAGCAAAGGGGGCTGTAACTTGGTTAGGGATTTTACCCCTTGGGTCAGTTCATGTCAATATCAACCAATCACTCAACCTGACCATTTTGTATTTAAATGAAATTTTTACCAATTATTCTTCCCTTAAAACTAACCACAAATATATATTTTCAAGATTTTTTGATAGCCCCATTTTCGAGAAATCGATTTTTGAAATTTCAATATAAGTAGATTTTTTCTCCCGCGCCACATTTTTCAATACTTATTAATTTCTGTTCTATTGCTGCTAGAATTATGCTATTTGGTTCATTTTTTTCAATTTGAAATGGGCTTTAATTTGATAAACAGCTTGGCACACTTTAAACAAAAAAAATTCTCTTACTCTTTAAAAAAATTTGAAAAAATAATTGTAATAGTGTTTTTTTGAAAATTTTGAAAAAAATATATGCTATTTAACTATTATTTATCTATATAAACTGAAAATTTCAATATTGGATGCCTATGGGATCATGAGTTATGATGAAAATTGTAGTTCAATCAACAAGATTTTCAGCCTGGGTTTAATGTTGTTTTAGGACACCTATTAAAAGATATAATATTTAAAAAAAGTTTATCAGAGAAGAAATATCCTGAGGAAAAGTTAAAAAAAAGTTACTGAAGCTTTCAGAACAAAAATTTTGGATATAAGCCCAGGCAGTTCATCTGTAGAAACTTTCAATGCCAATACAGAAATTATAGCTTAGCTAAAGGAAAAATTTAACTCCACCACAGACAAAAGCGTAAAGATGCAAATTTTAACAACTCTGCCTCAAAGTTGGACATTAAAACAAATCAAAAATGAATTTTCTGTTTCAAATTTTATAGCGGGAAAAGCAAAAAGACTTGTCAAGGGAAAAGGTATAATGTCATCACCAAATCTGCGGCCAGGGAAAACGATAGATCCAGACACTTTTACATTAGTAAAAGAATTTTATGAAAATGATGAAGTTAGCCGTCAAATGCCTGGGAAAAAAGATTATGTCTCAGTTAAAATAGATGGGAAACGAACTCGTGTTCAATTTTTTTTTATTCTGAACCCTTTAAGAGAGGTTTATGTATTGTTCAAAGACCGACATCCAGAGTGTATAATAGGATTTACAAAGTTATGTGAGCTTCGTCCAAAGCATTGTGTCCTCATTGGATCAAGTGGCAAACATTCTGTATGTGTTTGTATGACACATCAAAATGTAAAATGAATGATGGCCCAATGCAAAATGCCTGATATGTATGATGGAGGAATGCCAATAAAAACATATCAAGATTTGATATTTAATATTATCTGTAGTGAACCAACATCAAAGTGCTATTTTAGTGAATGTGATGATTGACCGGGTAGTGACGAACTCAGATCTCATTTTTAAGATTGCTTTGAGCAAAATTGTATTGAGAATGTTACATTTAAACAATGGTTGCAGATAGAGAACAAGACAACACTAGAAACTATGACAAAACCAACTCAAGAATTTTTGGACTCCTTATTTGAAAGTATGATAAAATTACTGCGTCATTCATATATTGCAAAACAGCAGTATACATATCTGAAGAACCTCAAGGAAAACCTCCCCCCAAATGAGTATTTAGTTATATGTGACTTTGCAGAATATTATTCTTTTATATTACAAGACTCTGTACAAGGCTTTCACTGGAACAATGCACAAGTCACAATCCAGCCTTTTGTTATCTATTACAAAACTGAAAATGCTGAGAAGTTAGAGCATATAAGTCTGGTGATTATCTCTGACTGTATGTCACATGATACAGTAGCTGTACATCTCTTTCAAAAAGTAATGATTGATTTCTTGAAGCAAACTTTCCCCACACCACCATAAAAAATACATTATTTCTCAGATGGAGCTGCATCACAATATAAAAATAAGTCCAACTTTCTCAACCTTTGCTTTCATGAAGAAGACTTTGGCATAAAAGCAGAGTGGAATTTTTTTACCTCCTCACATGGCAAAAATGCCTGTGATGGTGTGGGAGGGACTGTAAGACGGCTAGCTGCCCTGGCAAGTCTACGCATGGTATACACCTCGTCATCTTTATGATTGGGCCAAAGATAATATACCAAAAATTAATTTTCTGTATTCAACCAAAGAAGATTATGAAACAGAAAACACATTCTTACAACCAAGATTAAAGAATGCAAAAACAGTCAAAGGGACCCAACAGTTGCACAACTATATTCCAATTGAGAGTAAAGCTAGGCTGAAAGTTAAGTATTACAGTCTGTCAACTGAATCAAGAGCAGAAATACTATCTGTTGAAGAGGAAGACAACCTATTGGAGATAAGTGATATTGTTGGATTTGTAACTTGCCAGGACTCAAACCATTGGTAGTTGGGGTGTTCTTGGTGTAGAAGAGGAAGACATCAAGATAAGTTTTTTAGAGCCATATGGACCCAGTCCATCTTTTAAATACCCTCAATTCCCAGACATAATGAGTGTTAATAGATTTGACATTATAACTAAAGTTGATCCAACGACACCAACAGGAAGAGAGTATCGACTGACAGCAGAAGAAATGAACAAAGCAAACAAAATTTTACTAAAAAGGTGTACAAAGAACTAATTTTTCAAAATTAGCAATTGACTAGATGCATTTTGATGAAAACATTTATGTGTACATATACATTTAAGTTCTATCTTATATGTTTTCATACCATTCCTTACAGAGTTTTAATATGGCCAAACCTAGACTCTTTAAGTTGTTAAGAATTAAAAAGACTTCCATAATTTAGATCTTATGTATTAAATCACCTTCCATATCAGAAGCTTAATATAATAATTAATAATAATAATAATAATAATAACAACAACACCAACACCAGATCACGGGACTGAAAATCTTGTTACTTGCACTACAATTATCATCATAACTCATGATCCAATAAGCATCCCATTTTGAAATTTTCAGTTTATATAGATAATTAATAGTTAAATAGCATATATTTTTTCCTAAATTTTCTAAAAACACTATTACAATTTTTCCATTTTTTTTTTAAAGAGTGAGAGAATTTTTCTGGTTAAAAGTGTGCCAAGTTGTATATCAGATTATAGCCCATTTCAATTTGAAAAAAATGAACCAAACAGCATAATTCTAGCAGATAGAACAGAAATTAATAAGAATTGAAAAATGTGGTGTGGGAGAAAAAAATCTGTTTTTATTGAAATTTTAAAAATTAATTTCTCAAAAACGGGACAGTTAAAAAATCTAAAAAATATATGTTTATGATTGGATTTAAGGGAAGAATAATTGGTAAAAATTACATTTAAATACAAAATGGTCAGGTTGAGTTTTTATTGTGGTTTTTTTTGACGTGAAATGACCCCCTTAGCTCTCTATCTTTCCACTATATTATTGATGTAACATATTTCAAGTATTTTATAGTAATATTAACAAATATAGTTCTTTAACACAATTTTTTCTATAATTTCCGGACTATCCAGATTGTCCTTAATATGGATGACACCCAATACCAGTTAGGTTAGGCCAGATAAATGAGATTCCACTGTATATTCTAGCCATCGAGATAGTAATAAAATACCCTAGCTTTCATTGTACTTTTGTTTATAAATTTATTAACGGCGTAGTTTCCAACGGGTGTCTAATTTAGTAATATTGTAGATTTAACTGTAGGGGTGTGTGAAGCTTCAAAAAATTCAAAGCCAAATTGAATCTTGGTGTTATTCATATTTGATTCAAACTCATATTTGGCATAGGCAATCATTCGAAGCTTCGTCTGATATTCGAAGGCTAGTGATGATTACACTTATATTTTATCAACTTAGATTGAAGCGAAATTACCTCATTAAATAAAATATATATTTATTGTTTTGAGTTTTAATACAAGTTTGATTTATATTTTTGGGAATATTGGGAAAATTTCTTTACCTCTTTAAATTAGTTCTAGGCGGGCATAACATTAAATCTCCAACCTCGTTGCTCACAAACATTGATTGGTACCGACTGAAGACTAATTTATTACTCACTATTGTAAGTGTATATTTAACAAAATAATAAAAAAAAAATATATTCTCAGTGTTTTTGATTAAACTTTTGAAATACTTGAATATTGAACATTATTCTTAGTATATTAAAATGCCCACACATACCCATTATAGCTATTTACTATATGAATTATGTTCAATTATTCAAACTCCTGCTAACGCGGAAGATAGTGGGAGAGTTTAGCAATTGTTCAGCACATGCGCAGTTAAGGAACGTAACATTCTTTAAATTATTAAAAATACTTGGTTAGCTAAAATTGTTAATTTTCATAGAATCTTATATATTTTATTTGAAAATCTGCAAAGAAATGCTTATCTAATACATCATATATGGAGAATTGATTAATTTAAAAGTAAAATTATTATTGAATTCGAATAATTTCCAAGATGTGGTATATAGACACTTGCGCGTTAAAATAGGAACCATATTTTTTTAGTAATTAACATGGCAAGATTTAAATTAATAAAATAATAAATCTGCCTTGTTGATTTGTATAATAGAGAAATTTTCTAGCACTGAACTTCTCAAATTTATAAACGCACCCGCTGAATTAAATTGAAATCATATTTTTCTAGAACGCACCAACCAATTTAAATTGAAATCTCATAATTTTCTCTTCTTTAGTTTTCGAGTTATAAATTTTTTTAAATCTTGAAAAAGGGGCATTTTAGGCTTCACCGTCTATAATATTTTATTTAATCTCTTCAGTTAAAAATAAGATAGAGAAATAAAATGATATAGCACATGCTCACATCAAGGCATTTTTAAATTTCAAGGTCATCAACTCAAAATTTTGATTTTTAATTTCTAAAAATATTTTTTTTTAAATTTTGAAAATATTCACACTTTTTCACTATTAGCTTACAGGTATGCATAGCAAATTTTAACTTGGGATCTTGATGGGATCAATTTTGAACTAACTTTTAATAATATCAGGATCACCAAAATAGTACTATCACAGTATGACTCATGATGATATATTGAAAATATTTAATTTGCAAACCTATATAAAAGTGAGTTTAAAAATATATTTGTTCTTTAAACAGCTTCAGAATCTTTCTTGTTCAAACAAATTGAATCGTGTTTTGTTTCTTCCAAAGAAAACATGTCTCTTAGACCAGTTACATTTTTTTTTATAAATGTGCATGTCTGAACCTGTAAGCTAATGTTGCTTCCTTGTGTATCATGTCAGTCCCAGGTTTTCACTGGGGAGAGAAACACCAATATTGTGTGCTGTGATCAAGATAGCTCTGTGTTTATGTTAAATTAATTAAAAATAATTATTCATTTAGACCCTAAAACAATAAATGTGTATATATTATTTTCAAATTAATTAGACCTGTTAAAGATTGGATGTGCTTAGCGCATGGTGATATTCAAAGTGAAATGAAAATATGTGATGGTTGTAGAAAACAATATTCTCAGGAAAAGTCTAAAATGGTTCAAGCCGACAGTGAGGAAAATAACATACCAAGTCCTTGTAATATAGGTGACAATTTTATTACCGTGGACTTAAGCCTAGACTATTTGAATAAGTCTTTATCAAGTCTTGACGAATCCCCCATTTTAAAGAAAAGTTTGTCTAGGCCAAAGTACTGTAAAAATAAATTAGACACAATCAAGAAATGTTCATCAGATAAAACCCCTGAAAATGACAGTGATGAAGAGAAGCAAACAGAATCTGAAATATTGGCACAGCTAAAAGAAAAATGTCAACAGGTAGAAAGTACAATTGCCAAAGAGCTAGTCATCCAAGAAAATCAAAACCCAGTCTAATGTTAGCAGTAGAATGGCAAGGAAAGTAAATAAACTGGTTAAAGAACAGGGGATTTTATCTTCACCTACTCCAAAGCATGGTAAAGTGTTACATCAGTCAGTTATTCTTAAAGTAGAACATGTTTACAATTGTGATGAAATAAGTCGTCTTATGCCAGGAAAAAAAGATTTCATTTCTGTAAAAAAAAGTTGATAGATATCTTGAACATTTGCAAAAGAGATTAATTTTAGGGAATCTAAAGGAAATTTATTAGCTTTTTAAAATAAAATATCCTGTAGAAAAAACAGGATTTTCAAAATTTGCTGATCTTCATCCTAAAAACTGCATCCTGGCTGGTGTAAGTGGTACACATTCTGTTTGTGTCTGTACAACACATCAGAATGTAATGTTAATGATTAGTGGAGCATTTTTTAAAAACACAGTATTAGACAATGTCACTTCAATAGATGACTACAAATCATGTCTAGCTAAAATAATGTGTGATGTACCACTGCCAAAATGTTACCTCAATCTGTGTATTTCTTGCCCTGGAAAAGACTATTTGAAAGAACAGTTGAATGGAAAAATGAAACAGGAAATGATTGAGCAAATAGCATATAAACAATGGGTTTCTGTTGACAGGTGTAGTTTCGAGACACTCACAAAAGGCACAAGATTTTAAGTGTATTTCTTGAAGAACTTGTAATTTTTTAAAAAAACATTCATTTATAGCTAAAAAACAATCAGCCCATTTTCCTTATTTGATCGAGAATATAAAAGATAATGAATCTGTTATAGCCTTTGATTTTGCAGACAATTATTCTTTTGTACTCAGAGATGAAGCTCAATCATATCATTGGAAAAATGATCAAGTTACACTGTTTCCTATTGCAGTCTACTTCAAAGATATTGAAGGACTAAAGTTTAAAAGTTTTGTATTTATTTCAGAAAAAGCTCATTGCATACCTACGTTCAGACGTCATTCCATCTTTGGCAAAAGTCTATTACTTCTCTCATAGCTCTGCAGTGGCATATTCTCTGGGTATGCTAGTCCTGCACCGCATACCCATAAGGATATGGACTAGTTTTTTGTTTAATTCAATGTTGTCTGTGCGAACTTTGTAAATACTAATGTTTAAATTGTTAATAAATATGCATGCAATGAATTATTCAATTTAAAACTAATATTGGTTCATATTCCAAGAATACTATGTTTTAACTAATTCTTCCAAAAGGTTCTACTTGGCACAATAGGAAACCCAAGGCTTGCTGCTTGAAAATCGCAAAGCAAATTAGGGAGGCTCTATTGACTTTGCCCAATATCTAAGGAGTTGCAATACATTCCTTTCCGCTCGCCAATAAGTAATTGACCAATGAGCATGGGTTTTTACACCTCAGATCATGCTGTTCATGTGAAGCAAGCTAAGCACTGTGCCAACTATTGAAAAAAGATTCAAGATCACAATGTTTATTTATTAAGCTAATTTTGTATAATTTGAATAAAAATACATAAAATATATATAAAATTAATTGCAAAATAATAGTTAGTATACGTAACAAGCTTTAAATTATACATTGATTTATGTTTAGGTATTCTAGTCAAATGTATTATCATGTATTTTGCAAACACATTTAAACACTTGTCTAAATTTAGGCATTTCAACATGGATAGAGTAGAGAAAAGGGGGTGGAGGCAGGTGACGGGGCTACTTTAACCGTAGTTGGCGGTAATTCTTGTTTTCCTTTAGTAGAAAGGATTGTGGAGTTTTAATAGTGTTCTTTTAGTTTTTGTTTTACATTAATGACTTATTAGTCATTGTGATTTTATATAATTATACATCAAAGAATCTCAATAGTCAGAAGTGTGATTTCACCATTTCAATATGATCTAGAAGGAAAAGATAAAAAAAAAATAGTTTCTTATAATTTACTTAATCAGTGGCGCACCCAGCCATTTACTTTGGGGGTAGGCATTCAATCAAGGCTGCAGCAAGAATGAAATGTTGATGAGAGTGAGTTTGGAATTTCACAGTTTCCTAATCCCTAGAGAATATTTATGAATATTAAAAACCTTTTATAAATCAGTTGGAGTAGTTTAATAGTAACTAAGCAATTTAAATAATAGAAATGGTAACAAAGCTATTATTTGTATGTTTTTTTAATTGTTAATTTTGTGTGTAACGGTAAACATTATGAATATTATGCTTAAGTGCTACATATTTTAGTTATATTTAATATTTAAATTTCTATTAACATTTATTGTGGTGTTGGAGAAAGAGGGGGGAGGGAGGTCAAATACCCTGTTTGCCCCTTTCACCCTTAGGTACACCACTTCTTATAGCAAAATATATCTCTTCTTACAGCAAAAGATATCTTAGCAATAAACTAATGACGTAGCGATAGAGTATTAATAGTCCGAGATAATCTCCCCTATGTTAGTCAGAGTTAACGCATCTAAATAGCTTCTGGAGCATAAATTCTCACGTTGGGAAACTCGTTTCCATGCAGCATTATGTGAGCTAAGTTGGCTTTAAGGGGGTTCCATACTTGAGTGCTGGAATGCGTTACAGACGTTCACGAAATAGGCCATGGTTAAGTAGTGTTTTATTTTTTTCCATATTTGACCTAAGCCTAAATGAAGATATAAGGTGGGAACATGCTTATCTAGTACTCTCAACCTTACATTTTGATAATCTATACATAAAAAATTCAATGAACATTTGGAATATTGTCACAATTATGAGATGAGGGTAACTACTAGATAATCCTAAATACAACCTTTCAGAAATAAAGTGATTTTTTGATAAGGTCACAACAGAAAATGTAAAGACAATGGATAATTTCTGCTGCTGTTTTGACGCGTCAAAGCTAATGCTTTTCAGCCACCAAGTAGGGCAGCCATATCCTCCATCAACGCTTTGGAATTAAAGAATAGCCGGAGAAAGAAGGAAAGGTAGTTGACTCCATGCTCATGTGCTCTTTTAGTTGGATGTCTGTCTTCACCTTGTTGAGAGTGGAGACTACGCACATTTTAAAGTTTTAGGTGTTCGTTAAAAGATGTTAAAAGTAATATCTGATGTAGCTTTTATTTTAAATGTATAAATCAATGTGTTCACAAACTGGTCCTGTTTTTCCAAACAGTTGTGTATGCTCTGCCTTCTTATGGTAGCTATTATAATTATATATTAATAACAGAATTATATTGTTTTTTTCGATAAATTAAAACGACTAACTATGAACAATAATTCAAGCAAAAGTGACTACCGTAAAAGGGGGGGGGCTAGACTTTGACCATCTGTTAAGTCATAAAAAATTAGGATGGAATAAGTGGAAGAAGCGTTTTATTGATGGATAAAAGTAAGTAAATACGGTTTTTATCAGTATAAAAACAGGATCTAGTTCACTGTTCAATGGTTGTGTGCTAGTTTCATTTTGCCGTGTTGCTCCTATATTCAGGAGGAAGGGGTTAAAATCGAATCCGGAAGCTTCACTAAGCTGGTCCTATGAAGTAAAGAAGCACAATTTGAATTATGTTGCTTAAATTTATAAAATTTATTTTTATGGTCTTTGTAATTATTCTTATAAATCCAATGAGCTTCACCAAATTGTAATCACTACACGCAAGATAAAATTTAACCAAAATTAATTCAGCTCTGATACTTGAAGGTTAAATCTAAAACAATTATTACAAGGTTTATTGCCTGATTAATAGTCTCAACTGAAAAAGTTCCAAAATCAGCTCTACAATATAAAAACCTTAAGCAACATTTAATTTTAAGGTAGGTGACCTGGCGGTCTAGGGGTAAGGTGTCAGACTTCTATGCTGGCGGCCGAGGTTCGATCCTCTGTCCCGGCAAATATTTATCTGATTACCAAACCCTTCCTTCACCTCTGACAAGACATCTTGTGAATGTGAGGAATGCCAGGCCTCC
>CABEEJ010011638.1:0-10460 GCA_901482245.1 Timema douglasi | reverse complement strand
TATTCAGAAAATCGAGACATACAATATGTAAGTAATGCCAAGTCGGCCATCTTGAGACAGTTAATAAACAGCTAAAACAAAAGAAGTATGTTATGCATATAGATAGGTAATCCTACATCACAATAGAGGTATGAAAATACAACACTCTTCTAACATGTCATTCAAACAATATAATTCAGTTTTTAGCTAACTTGTTTCATTTTAGTTATCGAACTTTCAACATAATATGGTTTCTGAAAGCCATATACAAGATATGAGCCGACTTAAAAAAAATATTAATAAAATAATAATACTTTCTACTAGCCTATAACCTATAAGTGATCGTTTGAACTTATAGCAACTACACAAAGTTTGTCATTCAAATAAATGTAATCAAGTTTTAAGATACCTTATTCATGTGAGTGCACTTTCTATTAAATCAGCCATCCCCATCCCTAACATATTAGCGTAGTCCGTGCATATCCCTATAAACTGAAAGGTCAATAGGCGCGATGCTAAAAAAAATTGCCTGGGAATAGTCTTGTATACTGAGACTAAAAGGAGCAAGTAAAAAGAAAGGTCCAGTGGTGGAGCAGTAGCAGATTGTCCCTGCTCCACTAAAGGAGCAGTTTTCCCATCACTATTCTCTCCCTCCCTCCCAACACCACCCACAAGAATGAAATAGACGACAAACATGAGGGTCACGTTTTGGTCCTTGGCAATGCGTATGTTTATGTTCATCTATTTAGTATAAAATAGAGAGCACTGTATGAATGTATGCATTTTTTGTTTGTTTCGCAACAAATCTGGCGTCTTTTAGTTTTTAGTTTAGTGACAATCTAGTGACTTTCTGGTACTAATCTATCGCTTATACGGTCTTTGGCATTTGCCATTTGGCATCACTGCTCCAATGGGAAAATGTAAATAAAGGTGGTGTTTTTATACTTAGAAATTATGTTTCATTTAAGAAAAAACACTTTAGCCAATAATTTATTTCTTTTAATCAAATGGCAAAAAGGGAAATGGTCTAGTATAATATACCAGTCTTTCCAGAGACTCAATAGCACAACCGAAGAAAATGCTAGCAAAATCGAGTATCTTGTGAACAACATAGGTAACCTAATTGTTAATCAATTATTTATTTAATTATATGATGTTACTCACTCCACCAGGTGGTAGTAGTAGTATGAAAAGTATATTGTTATTGAATTTAAAGGTTGTATCCGAATAGTATATTTACTTGCTGTAGCCTTGATAGGTATCTCTGAGAGTTGCGTTGGAAATCACATTATCAAGTGTAGATCTGTCCGAATAGTCACGAAGGATGCCTATTCATCCCTCTTCACGTCCTTGGCTCCAAGGATGCAAATCACACGTCGTAGATGTCATAGTTCGGCCTTGATGCGGAGTTTGACCAGCAACTGTTCTATTATTATCTTTGACTGCAATTGTTAATAATAAAGACAATGGTTGGTTTCTTACATGCTCTTGATTCTGAGTTTCAATCATTACAATTAATAATAAATTGATGATTTGAAAAAGTTGAATAATCAATCTACGTCTAGCATTTAATATTGCCAAAACTATCAAATTGTTTCTCGGCATGATGCATGGTAAACAGACGTTTCTAAGAATAATATCAAATGAAATGATGCAAATTTTATGACCAACAATTTAAAACACCAATTTTAGTACGCCGGAATAGTTTTCTTTAGGGCTAATAGATGTCATTTACATAGTTTCTAAGATCATTTCTAGAGAGCAGCACTGCGGACCCAGGGATGTATCAAGTTCGTTGGCGTTCGAATAGTTTGATGCAGTCTTCGTTTGAGAAGTGTGTGGCGAATGTAAACTAATCAAGACTGCATCTTACAGATCTTTGACAAGGATTCTTGGACTATTCGGATACAGCCAAAGAGGGATATCCGGATCAGAAATTATTTAGTTATTTTTATGCTTTTATTACCAAAAGGTTGGGTCAAAGCTATGTTGAAATCTTTTATTTGTGATTGTTTCAAAAATAATAATTATATTTTATTTAATAGCATTGTCATAAAACAGATAGGCCTAGTCATAAAAGTTTGGTTTAGTTTGCATACTACATATAGCTACTACCTACCAGGAAACTTGTGTTATTACAAGTACTAGTCATACCAAACAGTGTTATTACAGTAAAAACAATCTGCATTTCTTGTTACCAATACCTGATATTTTAAAGACATTTTGTTTTCTTAGTAAAGAAAATAAATAAATATATGAATTTAAATACAGATGTAGTGAGAGGACAGACGGTATCACTTGAATAATACACTTTTTCTTGGTTCCTTCTAAATAGGCCCATTATAAAATAAAACTTGCTACATTCACAAGTGAAACATGGAAATGAAAATATTGGCCAAGTTTGTATTGACTCACATAGTTTGCACTATATTGTTGGCTCATGATTGTTTCCGAGGGAAGATGTTATCGTGACATTGAAATTAAATTGTTTATTTGATAGGCCTAATGATTCCCTTAAGTCTTATTATAAACTTTACATTTATTAATTCATGAAAGGCTAGGTTAAGTTAAGCTCGGTTGGGTAACTAGCATAATACCGTAACTGCGTATATTATCGAAGGCTTGAAACTAACTTTTGTACTTTAAATCAGTCCAGATCATTGTGATAAGAAATTATGTAACTTCGCTTTGTGTATAGCTGCTGTCCTAGATTTTTTTAAGCAAGACTAAAAGGAAATTGTACTACATTAACAAAACTTGGGTCTGCTTACTAAGGCAGATGGTTACCCCACTCTCCTTCCACACAAATACAAGTAGATTACCTCTAAAATGCTTCCTTCTTCATCCTTGCCCCATTAGAGTAATTATCATATAAGCTATGTATAAAACCTGAACAGGTAGGCCTTAGTAAGGCAGGTAATAACAGGTAGTCCCATAAAAAAATTATAATAGGCCCTATTTAAAAAAAATCAAATTAGGTAAGTTATAAAGTAAGTTTGTAAACTAGCACACACCACCGTTGATAAAATGTGGGTTATTTTATTGCATTACATCACATTTTGCTGATAAAAATTATAAAATAGGTTTTTTTTGTTGCCAAAATATACACCAAACATTTCAAAAATATTTACAAATGGATTATGAAACTTACTAAAACTTTATCTTGTTTTGAATGTTGGGTATAACTATTACCCACCCTAACTTAAACTAGTCTTCAATTGGTAAACACATGAAAAATTAGATTTTGTTAGCTTGAGCTAGCTTGTAATCAACAATTTAAAATGATAAACTAAATACGTAATTTAGTGTAATTTTTAAAGTTGTCCCTACCTTATTTCATGGGTGAAACTTTACGTTAATTTGGAAGCTAAATGTTCATGATCCTGTTGCATAGGTGAGTAAATTAATCACTTCTTGTCCATTCTGTTATTTTTTTAAATATTGATCGTTCAGATACCATAGCCTTTTTATTTTGATTACAGTAGTAATGAATGCTCTTTGGGTATTTGTGAAACCTAATTTGTCCAACAGTGTGTATACACACTGATGTAACCAGGTTTTTTTTGGGGGGTGGGGGAGGTTTAACCCCCCCCTCCCTTGCATTGATTTGAAAAAATAAAACCAACATTCACAACTTTTTTTTAAACCCTCCCATTATTAATAATCACTTAAATTATTCAAAATATAATGTGGCATTGTGAATTGTTCAGTGTTTTAGTTAAGTAAAAAAATAAATAATTTTGGGAAGATTCTGATGCATAATCACCAGCAGTTCAGCTTCACCGTGCCATATAAAATTCATCCTTCATTTCATCATTCAATTACCCGCCTCGGTGGCGTAGTTGGTTAATGTGCTAGTCGTGTTGAGCATGACTGCTGAGGACGGGGAGATCGAGGTTCAAATCTCAGTCGGGTGAACTGGGGGTGGTTTTTCCTAAATGGTTTTCCACTCTCCCTCCACGCAAATGCGGGCTCACTTCCTCTAATTCAACCTTCCCAATTCCTAATCCTTTAGTGTAATTAGTACTTAAATCATATAACCCGAATGGGTATTAAGACTAAATAATAATAAAATCATTAAATTTTTTAATTACTCTAAAGGTGTTAGCAAAGGTTTTCTCTTTGAGCTTACCACTTAGCCGAGCATTGCAACTTGAGAATGTAGATCTTCTAGCTGCCATTAAAATGGTAAATTGGCTCAAAGAAAAAGTTCAAGAAATAAGAACAAACATCGAAATTGAGCTTTCAGCTATTTACGAATCGGCTAAAGCACTTGCTGGATTGTTTGGTTCAAATCTTGTCACATCAAGAATATCTCCCAGACAAATACAGAGGTGTAATGTAAAAGTATACTCCAATGAGGCTTACTTCAGAGTTGCAATTTTTCTGCCATTTTTGGATCATTTTGTGAGTCAATTAAAAACTTGTTTCTTGAACCATCAAGATGTGCTTGGCATTTTTATGCACCTGATGCCAAAAAAGGAATCGGTTATCACTAAAGTATAGAAGGAAAAGATAAAAAAGCTGGTTGCTTTTTACAGACAAAATTTGCAGTATAGCTATATGGCAGCAATTGGGGAACTTTACATGTGACACGAAAGAGTGAATGAATTGAAAATTAGTTCAAGAAAGGCTATGAACTATTATGTTGCCTGCAATGAAGAAATATTCCCATTGATCAGTACTTTGTTGAAAATCTTAGTAACCTTGCCAATGTCAACAAGCACCAGTGAAAGGTCATTCTCAACTCTTTGGAGATTAAAAACCTACTTGAGAAATACAACAGGGCAGCAAAGTCTAAATGTTCTAGTGATGTTAAATATACATTTAGAAATAAGCATTCATCCGGACAAAGTTCTAGATTAACTGGCAAAATCACCTTGTTGATTGGAATTCAGACTAAATTAATGTAGTAATTGGACACTGTCCTAAAGTTAGTTTGCTGTTAAACCAAACAATGTTTCTTTCATGTTCTACAATAAAAACAAAATGATTTTAAATGTACTTGTATTGTGTTAGTCTAGTCCTGTTTCAGGGTTTTAGTTTTAATTGAATTGCAATTGTAAATTTTCACTTAGGCACTAAAAATTGAACCCTTCTTTTTACTGGTGTAGAGTCCAGACCTCTAGGGGCTGACCGGCTGACATACCCTCCCCATCAATCATAGTTAGATCTATGTGGACACATCGGGGCTATCTGCACATTCAGGTACTCTAATGGAGTAACTATAATGAAGAAGAATAAATGTACCTGCATTTGCACAGAAGGAAAAATATACCTATAGGCCTACTATGTTCCAGATCTCTCCTATCATCAAGTACACATGGTAATGACCAAACACAAGTTTCTGTTAAATACAGAGTTGACCAGGATAAAACAGACTGTGGCCGCTTTGAAGGTGAGTTTGGTACCTTTTTTAAATTTAAATTTAACATGTCTGTTTTATTTTTCTCACTCTATACAAAGGGATATATACAAACACTCATCAGTACGGTAGCATAAAGAATTTGAATGTTTGAGTAATTTAGGATCAACACTTATATTGTACACCTCATATATGCTAGCTACATAACATATCATCATGTCAAGGTGAAGTATTTTCATGTTTGACTTTGTACCAAAAGGTAAGCTAAGTAATTGATTCTGAGCAAATACACTGGGGTAGATGTTTACTCTCAATATAGTTTTTCATCTTATTTCTCTTTAAATACTAAACACTTTAAATACTTAAAATTCCCTCAACTTATTACTTTTACTCAAAGATTATATAGTTTATTAGTTAATAAATTTAGCACCATGTCCCATTCGAGTTATACACTTAAGCCCAGTTCACTCAAGCAAAATTCAATTCTCCCCTTCCTCTGCAGTCTAGCTCAACACAAAACTAGCGTGTTATCTAACTACACCACTGGGGTGAGTGATTAGATAGTTAAGTTACTAATAGTATGATATATGTTTATTATTATTATCACCACATCTTATTACCTCGTCAGGTTATATACATAGTATAGTTACCCAGATGGGTAGGAACAAAGAAGGAAGCATTTTATATATAATCTACCTGTATTTTCATAGAAGGAAAGTGGGAAACAATTAAAGAAAAACCACCCTCATTAGACCCAACTGGGATTCAAACCCCGATCTTCCAGTCATCAGCAGACGAGTCTAACACAAGAATTACACCTTAGACCATTCGGCCAATGAAGCAGGTAGTAATGCTAATGATACCAGTTATGAACATAAGTGGGGGGGGGATCTAAAGCTGACTCCCGTCCGCTACATCTCAGACAAACTGCAAGTGACACCCATATCTCTCTCTCTCTCAGGAGTTCAATATATCTGGGGCTGAGATAAGGGAGCAGCCTGAAGTGTTGTCAATTCTTCCTGTGACGATCCAAAACCATGGAATGGTGCTAAAGGAAGGAGGGTTCATTTCTGTCACTGCCTGGCTTCTGCTCAAGTGAGTATACAGCACTCTCTACATGTGGAAAGAGTAATTCACATCAAGTTGAAGAAGATACATATACATATTTCTATCTACTATGGAGAAGGGCATAGGTCTTTCTTACATAAAGAGATGGCAAACTATACTAAATGTGTAGACAATTATTCCCAATAGTAAGCTCACTAATAATCATGTCCTTTCCACCCTAGTTTAGTTGTAAGAACATATTCTTACTGATATAAAGGAAAGAGTGCCAGTTTGGGCCAAAAATGTATCACTTTTAAATTGTTCACTGGTTAAAATTACATTTGCATTTTTCTTTCCAAATCAAAACTAAAAAATAAGTGCATTAGTTTAAAAACCAAACATCAATTTTTTTAAAGTTTAACATTGAATTTAGTTCAAACAACAAAGAAATATATATCAGGGAAGCCACCCTCGAGTCCCTAGAATTCTCAAGAATATTCAATACTCAAATCTAGAGATGGACTGATGCCTACGTTTCTCAATTCTGATACCTTGCTCAATACTATCAATCCATCTCATCAAGACCCTATTCGATACCATTCATTATAAAATTGAATAAATCCTCATTTTGTAGGCATAGAAATTAGGTCAAAAGAAAAATGTTTAATTTGTTTCCATATGTCACAAAATATGGAAACAAGTCAATTAGGCTATTTAAACAAATTATAACAAGATGCAACCTGATAAAAATAACATTTACAATTAGTAGTAGGCCTACAATAAGAAATGTTATTAAGTAATAAAAGATCATGAAAGTGTTATTATAGACACATTAGCATATGTAATTACATAAAGAATATTATAGATATTTGTCAGGCTGACATATATGTCAAGAAAATAGACTTTATAAAATAAGGCTGTTTGGGGATTTAATCATGTTGAATACTAAAGAGTGGTGTCGAGATTTTTAGCGCATATTAATGATTATTGTTATACCAGTCAATACCAAGGAATTGAGTTTTGGTATTGGCCCACCACTACTCAAATCCTTAGAAAAAATATTTATAATTCAAGTGAAATTAGTTTTAAAGCTCTAATATTGCTTATTGTTGGCTCATAACCAATTTTAACTATATGATAAACTTAACAACTGGACTTCAGACTAGTAATTTAATGTTTAACTGAATGTATTATAAAAAAGAGTGTTAACATTTAATTATTATTTGTATTTTATATTATTCTCTCCTAATAATTTTTTCCAAGATTTGGATTTGTAAAGTGGAAGACAGGCCTAGCAAGGTGGTAGTGAAAAATATATGGCTTGAATAAAAAACTGACCCAGACCACAGGCTGGATACAGTAATAGTTGTAAAAATTTGTAAAATGGTGGATTCAAACCAACTCTAGTATACATATATCAAGTATCAAGATACTAGTACATATGATAGTGCCTAATAAATTTGATTGATCAACAAGTTAAGTATAGGCTCTGATATTACCTAACTGGTTTTGGTAGTCACATAGTTTAAGGCATCACTCTCATGTTAAACTAGATTGCTGATGACAGGGAGATTGAGGATCAAATCTCAGGTGTACTAAGGGTGATTTTCCCTAAATGGTTTTCCACCCTCCCTTCCCCTTCTGCAAATGCAAGTACACATCCTATAAATTCAACCTTCAGCATCCCTAACTCATTAGCGTAATTAGTACATATTTGTTTTACCTGAACAAGTAGTAAGATCTTCTAAAAAAACTCTTAGCTATAGTATGATTTTGGTAGGAAGAAGATTAGAAGTTAGTTACTAAAGTTACTAAAACAATTTTAATATATTCATACATAAGGTCATGTTATCTGGAACTGTCACTTTTTATAGATATCATCAATACTTTTAAAATAACACAAATAATAAAGTAAAATGTTATCATTGTTGGCCACAAATAAATATATTTGGATTTTGTTTACTGTTCTTCCAACCAAAATCAGGCTTTACAAAGTTGATCACATTGTCTAACTTAACACTATCGTGTTGGACTGGATTGCTGATTATAAGATCAGAGTTTGGATCTTGCTACTAGGGTGGTTTTCCCTAGATGTATGCCCACTTTCTTACAAACAAATGTGGCTGCATTTCCTCTAAAATACCTTTATCATTTCTTTGTCATTATTGTAGGTATATAGGTATGCATACCAAATGGGTATTAAAAAGAGGTGTAGGTCCTACTCTTGCAATATAGATTAAAGAAACTCTTGGTAGTGAATTACTCTCTTTTAGTTATCAGATGGTGGTAAAGAAGCGTGTGTCACTCCTGAAAGCGCATGGTTATATTCCTACCAATGTGGACCCTGTGGCGAGTGTGCAGTCCTACCTGGGTGAGCTCAAACCATCTCCTATCCCTTCAGGAGATTCATTCTTGGAGGCACACAAGGCTGCATTGAAGCAATATCTCATGTGGCGTTTGGAGATGTCCCCGGAGGAAATAGACAGAGTTTTAAAAACGTACCTCCGCATCAGACACAAGAGTGTTAGGCTTATACGCCGTTCACTTGATATATTGGAGCATGACATTGGCCTCACCAAAGAAAAGGTAATCTAAAAAGTCTATTATCTTCCTCTCCATCTTCTTTTCTTGGGTTGATCCATGGCAGTCAATTTGTTCGATAGAGCCTCTCAGATTCCTCTCGGAGTTAATTAATAACTGGTGGGGGTGGAGAACTTATTTGAATAAAAGGATTGAAATTGATAATGTTGAGTCGAAAGTTTTTTTAAGATAGTAATTAACTATAACACTTGGGTAGTTTACTGATGACTGATTTTTCAAAAACTTGAGATATTTTAAAATAGCGACATTTTATTACATTTAATCTCTAAGCACTATCTATGGTAAAATAGGGGTGTACAAAGGCCACTTTTTAAATGCGAAGCGAATCTTGAAACTCACGAAGAAAAGTCAAAGTCGAAGCTACCAAGGATTTTTATTGTCACTTATCGCCACTTTTAGTTTTTAAATTAATGATTTTTCTAGTTCTTGTCAGTAACAAGGGCCAGGAAAATTCCTTTTTTGTTACTAAGGATTATGTTAATAACTAATGCACACCGGCTTACTGATAAACTTAGTAACGTATCAATTAAGTTTTATTCTGAAAATTAAAAAATGACACCTTGACATGGTAATCGAACCCAGGACCTTTGGCTCAATTTGGGTTCGATTCCTTTGTTCAGGTGTCATTTTTCAATTTTCAGAATATGATATCTAGATGAAGTAATCCTCACTAAAAAGCATAAATAATAGCTTTGGCTATTTGATTCTTGATTAAGTTTTAATTTTTACCTACACTGTGGAGTTTATATTATTTTGCAAACTTTACATGTGCATGTCTTTTTATCTGCATTTCTCTGATAATAATTATAAATTAAATTTTGTTTTCTGTGTCAAAATGCACTTGTAAACTTGTCACAGATAATTCCAAAGAGATAGAATATTAAGGACCAAACATTAGGCACGAGCTGTGATGATAGCACAACTAAAGTGCTTTCTCTCATTCATACCAATGACCATGGTTTTATTTCTTTATAGGTACTTTTATTTTTTACAAAATTATGTTGGCGATAATGAAATAATATACCTACTCACATTTACGTACCCATTTTTGATCCATGCTTACATTGTGTTAGTTAAATTTCTAGTCACTGTTAAAATTCTGGTTGTTGTACCTCACTGCTCAGGCAGCTTGGTATCTTTCCTTCGCACTCGCACCGGCCGCTCTAACCCCCCTCCCTCTGCCTGGACCAATCGTGGTCCATGTTTTCTGAGCTGTCCGTGACGCTTCCTACTGCCAGATTTTCTGAGCCGTCCGTGACGCTTCCTACTGCCAGGTTTTCTGAGACGTCCGTGACGCTTCATACTGCCAGGTTTTCTGAGCCGTCCGTGACGCTTCATACTGCCAGGTTTTCTGAGCCGTCCGTGACATTTTCTATTGCCATGTTTTCTGAGCCGTCCGTGACGCTTCCTACTGTCTGGACCATTCGCGATCCATGTTTTCTGAGCCGTCCGTGACGCTCTCTCATAA